>OY720025.1:7485794-7584679 GCA_963082485.1 Eudonia mercurella
TTGTCTATGGCCTTAAGAAAAAAGGTTATGATGAGATTCTTGGTAGCCCCTCAAACTTTAATGGCTAATTAAATGCCATAATATAATTTTGCAGGTCGCGCGCGGGCTCCAGCCGCTGCAGCGCTACATTGGTGAGGCGCTGACCTGGCGGGCGCAGCAGCCGCTCGTCCAGCCGCTGCGCGTGCTGCACCAGTAGTGCGTGGAGCCGCTGCAGGTCGCGCGCGGGATCCAGCCGCAGCGCCAGGGCCGCGCCTTCCGTCGCGCCGCAGCCCGCCGCCGACGCTAGGGCCGCGCCACAACTGTTGGAACATTACAAATACCTTAATACATACGTCTAACATGGATTATTTTAGGCTCATTTTCATTAATCCTGTCAATATGATTCGTAATTTTAGTCTTGGGGATAATTAAATTGAAATTGAAAAAACTAAACCCTTTTAATGTCGGAATGGCATAAAATACCAGTAGTATTCAATTCTATGTATCAATATTTAACATGTTCATATAGGTGACTAAATATCATTTTAGCCTTTAAGAAGCACCTTGTGGGGGCCGGCCGGCAGAGTGAGGTTAACTGATGCTACGTTTTCACGCTGCACCAGTTATCTTCGCGTCTGGACTCCATTTGCACTATAACATCCGGTGAGATGGAGTAATTACTCCGAGCTATCTATAAACAAAAAAGATGAGGCCGAGTAACCGACTGACCAGGTCCAGCGCGCGTCGCTGTAGTAGCCGCGGTGCGGCGGCGCGGCGCCGGCGCGGCACAGCGCCCCCAGCAGCCGCACCCACTCGGCGCGCTCCACGCAGTTGCCGGCCTGCACGAACAGCACGCGCTCGCGGTGCACTGCCGAAACAACCATACTGCTATTCAAATTTAGACGAAATTTCTGAAGCGACAACAAAAGCTACGTAACTTTGCATATTTGGTTTCTAACTGTAAATAATAAATGCTTCCGAAGGCACGTTAAGGCGTCGTTGGTCCCAATTGTTGGTTTAAGATCTCTCTCCCGATCTCCACATTTATTACTTTTTTAAGTGAGAAGTTCTGAGCCGATAAGTTAAACCAAAACTATTGGCATAATTTTAAACTAATAAATAAATAAACTTTCCTATACTCACACCAATTATCTAGCCCAAGAGAAGCTTCGTTATGAAACTCGTTAAAATGGTTACTAGACAACGGATAACATACTTAAAATGCTTAAATGAATACTTATTAATCTTATTATACATAGAAAACACCCAGACCTGAGACAATTTAGAAACACAATAGTTTCTAAATTGACCCGACCGGGGATCGAACCCGGGGACCTCACTCAGAGATGGCGACACCATGAAAACCGGTGTGCAAGCCACTCGACCAAGGAGGTCGTCTATCGTGTCGTCGTGAATGTAAGTTATTAAAAATTATTATATTCTGAAATAAGCAGCGGCATTGTACTTATTTGTTCTTATTGTGTTTGTGTATGTACACAAATTTCTTCAATAAATTTTCAACCATATACTGAAGGCATAAAGTTCAAAGTTTATTAAAGAAATTTGACAGTTTGTGGTAGGTTGTTGTGCAGGCCGTCTGTACATAAATTATAAATAAAATAAATAAATTGAAATGGTTCATAAAGGCAGGCATTGACGGTGACATTTTGAATTAGTAGAACATAAAACGCCAAGCGACGCATAGGCGGAACCACTAGCATTTCCCGTAAATTAAAAATCAAAACCAAACGAAGTTTTTTGAACGAAGCGACGCAAGATTTTTTAAATGTCTTATATTTACGAAATTGTGCTAGTGACAAAAACAATGCACGATTATATTAAATTTTATGGATTTGACAAGCGAGCAAGAAATCCTGGACTTAGGGGAGACCTTTGCCAAACAGGAGCACAAAAAATACATAATCATTTAAAAAATCGATTAGTACAGCAATAATTGAGTAGATAAAAAAGTTGAGCACCGACCTATTTGGAAGATGTTGTTGGCACCCAACGGAGCGCCGGAGGGCGGGCTGTCGACGGCGCCCACGGCCAGCACGCCGGCCAGCGACAGCCGGTTGGCCGGCGTCTTCGCGCCGCACCGGGACCACGTCAGCTCGCCGCTGCAAACGTACAACTACTATTCATAAAGGTGCACCAACAACGTTCATATACAGTTTTACTAACGCTAACAAGTTTAAAAAGGCAAGCTTTGTATGACGTTTATAACAGGCATATACAGCACGCGCAAAAAACAAAAAACTAAACACAAAAAAGGACAAATCATTGTACATATAATTTAAAAAAAAAGTGATTGGAATTAAATAAAATGTAATTTCTCTAGTCCTTAATTATGAAGTATATAAAGCCTAAAGCGTTAAATGCAAAAATCTCTAGAAAACTGCTTTTATACGGCTTTTTGAAATAGCAGAATCTTTCATAAAGTTTATTTCGATCCATAGTCGTGACAGTAATCGCTTTTACGATCTCTTTGCTAGTTGGGACAATATTAGGTTTAACACAATGCATATACTTATAAACGTACAGCAACAAATTGTTACCAACAATGTTACAATAAATATCAATAAAATTTACATTTAATTTTAATAAAAATTCAAGAAAAGTAGTAGCTTGCATCATCACTGACCTGGTGAGCCTGAAGTGTCTCCGTTTGGCGTGCGCGTGCGCAGCTCGCGTCCAGCGCCGCCGCGGCGACCCCGCCCCCGCTCGCACATCTTCCGACCGCTTTATCATTGTCCTATGAAAGAAACAACATTTACTAGTGGTCGCCCAGTGGTCGAATGCGACCGTAGGCGTAGTTCACACAAAACAATGTTTATACAATGTAATGTAACATATATTATACATAAACTTTACATTACGGGACTCATTCTCCATAACCGTCAACCGTAAACCGTCAAAACATTAATGTACAAAAATATTTCTCCGTTTTAGTGAAAGGAAAGGATAATCACACAAACTTTTTCGAATTTATAATATCAGTTAGAATTCATTGATACATACCCATAGCTAATCCATAAATCCATATGAAGCACAAACAAATAAATATAACAATTAGGGTCAATTTCACATATTCTTACTATCAGTAAATACTGATAATTTACAAAGTTAAAGTGTACGAATTCTATATAGAAATTGTACATTTTGACAGTGTCCTAATTTTTAACATGATATATTTACATACTATACTGGTACTAAGACGTTTACACTTCTTTAACTTAAGAGCCACGCTTTATCGGTGTAGCAATTTCCATTCATCTTTATTCCATACAATAAGTGGTAAAATAATCGGTTGTTTAAGCTCCTACCAAATTGTACCGGTAATCATCGGTATTCAAAGCCTTGTGCAAGAGTAGAACAGAAAAAAAAACTTCACTTACCCTTCTTTGAGTAAGATGGGGGTTTCTTGCACATTGTTGTTCAGAGATTCCGTGCTGGTGGAGATAATTTCAAGGAACTGTTTTATTGATTGCACCTGTACAACAAAAGAAGCCAGTAAGATTTCTAAACTATATACATTTGTAGTGAAATGGACTGAGAAAAAAATTACCACTCTAGAAAAATACAAAGCGAATGTGCTGTCAAAACCAGTCTCTACGTACATGCAATATTCATTTGGTCCTGCAAGCCTGTGACGTGGTCCATTTATTTTTAGAAAGAGACAACTGCTGGTCTTGCTATCGCATTGCCTCTTTCACAGTTTCCACCCGTGTTCACTTCACAGCTGGGTAGGAAACGCTCAAAGAACGCTCAAATAAGAAAAAAAAGAGTTATCTGCCAAAGAATAGGATCTAGATAAAAAATAAACAACCACCCTATTCAAAACAACCTCGGTAAATATCCTATTATTGGTAAATATTACAGTGTTGTTAAATGACATTATTCATAGCAGGTATAATATAAATTTAGGTTTTCGATAAAATAGCTTTGTTTAAAGTTGATGGTAATTCCCGGAGTTACACAACCTATAAATATTAATATCGTAACAATTTATAATTATTTATACCATTTGTTTTATGACACACCATAAAGGATTTACAATTTGAATGTAGATAAATTTATGTGTGCGCATACTGCAATTCTATAAGACATCGCCATTCATACTTGTGTTTCAATAAATAGTTGACAATTACGAAAATAACTACTAACAATATAACAAAAGTTATAAACTGTTTGAAACAATAATTATATCATTTAAATCAATTATAGATAAGTGATCGGAAGTAGAGATTTAGATAATTGATATCAATTATCTCCTGATAGAATATCATACTATCTTAATTAAAAACAGAAAGATAATTTTTTTTAACAAAAAGTAATCTTATATACCTAATCCTTTAGTAACGTAGCTTTACCAAGAAAATCACTAACGTTGACATATAGCTTCTGATTAAGGTACATAGTAAGAAATTACTTAATTTAATGAAATTTTGTGATACTATTTTTATATTATCTGGGAGTCTTTTTAAACGCATACGTAAATCGTATTAACTTATATATATTTACAAAACAATTTAATGTATTTTGATTTAAAGAACACCATGAAAAGATTATTGATTAAAAAAATATTAAACTCTTAAGTTTAATATCACCATGAGGGATAAACCGTTGAAGTTTTAATTGGTTTTCGATCTTATACATAAGTAATAAAGTTGAAATTGTTGTGTCCAATATTTCAACCGATCACCATAAATGATTTACCTCCTTTTATTAATGTTAAGTACTCAATTGACTGATGAGCTCGGTCTTCGATTGCTAAGGTTAAACAATTTTCGCAAAAGTCGATCATCGGATGGGTGAGCAAAAATGTATCATTTCGAAATCCTCCATGCTTCGAAAGGCTCGTAAAGCCATTGGTCCCGGCTGCCATGGCAGTCGTTAACAACCACCAATCCGCACTGGTCCCGCGTAGTGGTGTATGACCTGTTCTCCCTATCCCTAGCCCTGTTAGACTTACGAACCGATTGCATAGTGACATTCATAAGTGCTTATTTGTAGCCTAAGCTGAAAAAAAAATAAAAAAAATTGAATATCCATCCGTGCCCCAGCGGTGGGGACATAAAATAATGAGCTTTTATTTTTACCTGATGTAAATTCGTTAACCTAGATTTTTTATTTTTTGTTTTTTTTTCACATGTTATGGTTGTCTTCTATAAGTATGTTCTGTGTTTATTTGTAACGGAAAGTGTCCTGCTATGATCGGGGGTTTTCCAATATTTTTGACGCTGTAAGGGAGAAAAGAGCTGGACACTTGCTGAGTTTCTTGCCCGTTCTTCTCAGTACAAGATCTCGCGCCCAGAGTAGACTTACGAACCGATGGCATAGTGACATTCACAAGAGCTACTTGTAGCCTAAGGTGAATAAAATGATTTTGAATTTGAGCTAGTGATGAGTCAAAGGACTTACATGTCTGGGCGTGCAGAAGCTGCGGTACAGTTCGGCCATGTACTCCTCTTTGCAGACCTGCTGCGCGGAGCGGCTGCTCACAAGGTTGCCCAGCGACTGGATCGTCTTCGAGATCAGCGTCAGTGTCCGGTTCGTTTGAGGGTCCTGCAACAATAGCATATTTAATAAAAATTAAAAAAGCCTTTTATTTGGTTCCAATTTTGCAGTTACAATTGTTTTAATAAATTAGACAGTGTCAATTATTAATTAGTTATCAATATCATGCATGCATTATACAAAATATTTAATTACTTGTGGACCCGGCAGACTTCGTACCGCTTTGACAGCTTCCATTCATTCCCGTGGGAATATCGGGATAAAAACCTTTATGTACCTGGATTAACACATAGGACAAATAATCCTATGTGTTAATCCAGGTTATAAACTATCTGTATGCCGAATTTCATCCAAATCCATCCATCCGTTGCAGCGTGAAGAAGCAACAAATATACACACACACACATACACATACTCACAAACTTACGCATTTATAATATTAGTGTGATTGCCTAGATCTATATTAATTTTTACGGGTTTTTATTGGAAATCCCGGACGAGGGGTCCTTTAGTGTTAACTATACTTTCTGTCACTCGCCGAGCGGAGCTAAGAACAGTCCGAATATCATATCAAGGAATATCAATAGCATAGCATACAAATTTTTTTTTCACCAACGTGTAAGCCTTTATCTCGTCTGATGGTTAGTAATGATAATTTATTTAAGTACACTTAAGGTTTATGCATTACATTGTGTTAAATTATATTGTTTTAAACAGTCCAAATAAAATCTAGTTTTGGCGAACGGTAGGTAAAAACACATACATAAACTAAAGCGATTTTATCATTATAGCGTTAAGTTTAATTTCCCACTTCCGTTCGATTCGATAAACAATAAAGTTTCTTTTACGATAAATGTTTAATAATTCAATAGCTAGACAAGAGTGTTCCGTTAGTTGTTGATAATAATAAGTTACAAATTGTGATGTAAGTTATCATAACTTTCATCTCGAGAGATGTGACTTATTTGAGTCACAAGGTGATAGGCACTTATTTGTATCATTCTCCGAGGGCGGCTGTTAACTAAAAACCGAAACAACACAGTTGAATTTAATTAATTTAATTGTACTAGAAAGAAGACATCCAGAACATTCATTATTAATATCAACTGCTAATGAATACAATAGAATTTCTATGATTGGTGTTGGGTTGGGGGCGATTTTTGAAGCGGTGTCTATTTCTCACGCTATCTTACCAATTAAGAGTGCTCCTTTTTTCTATTTCTCTGCTCTTCCCATCTCTTATTCAAAGTAATTGTTAACTTATTTTAAACACCGAAAATTTTCGAACGATATGCATCTTAATAATCAAATTGAGATCACTGCTGGTGAGATTCAACAATCTCCCCCCAGGATAAAGTATCAAAATATTGGCACTGTATCGAGGTACTTTTTATTTATTGAAAATAATAGAAAGGTACTAATAGATATAGTGTTACGGAAATTAGGTTATATTTATAGTTTTACGCCAATTTTGTTGCATAGAAAGTAGTATAAATAGCCTATAAACTGTCCCACTGCTGGGCAAAGGCCTCCATCATTGAAAGTCATCGCTACAATTGTTGGATACTAACTATGCTATCTATGCTAGAAGTGCACCTGACCCGGTATGTCATAGGGTGCTGGTTCGAATCCCGCTCATGAACATTTTTGTAAAACTTTTCAAAATAGAAAGGTGATTAAAGCTGCCGTGTGTTATCTCAAACGTAGCTGGGTACTGAACTGAAACACATTTATTTTAGTATTTATGTTAGTATTTAAACAGTACAAGATACTCACAATCTGTTCGGTGGTGAGGTCGAACAGCCTCGGCCCCAGTATGGCGGGCGCGAAGAACCGCAGGAATATGAACCCGGACACGACCGAGTAGCGCACCTCCTTGTTGCGCGGGAAGTGACGCGCCGCGCACTGACGCAGCGCGTCGAACAGCCGGCACATGCCCGCCGGGCACATCTCGTACGACGACGTTATTGCCGAGAACACCTAAGAAATAGATACGTTTAATTATCTTATATACATTAATACGTGAAGAAAAACCTTTGTACTCCTTTGTAAGGACATTGTGTGCACGAAGGAGTGTCAAATTAGGCTAAGTTAAAGTTCAGATATATAGATACATACATAAACATTGTCTGCTTTACCACAAAACGATGGCTAAAGTCAGACAATGCTTAAGGGTGCGTCGACCAAAATAAGCTAAAAGTGTAGACACGGTTATGTTGATATATGATGAAAAAACTAATCTATTACATGAACAAAATATATATTTAGTATCAAAGGGAACGTGAACGTCATAACACACTATAGTTTTTTCTACAATATCATTTAAAGTTGGGCAAAAATCATGAAAATGAGTGGCGGCGTTTAGTTGCTATCTTATAGTTTATCTAAATTATTATACCTCTAATTATGTCTAAACAATCACCAATGTCTTAACTACAATCGTTCGTCTCACATTTTCGACTTATCGAGCGGTTTTTTAAATTATTATTTTTCAAATTAACACGTTAAATTCTCCATACAAAATTAGTATTATTATCAAATAAATATGGACGAAGACATTTCAAACAAAATTTATGACACTTGTCACTTACGGACGGCGCACCCTTAAAACAGATGCTGTCAATTTTTAGCAAATATTTTTAGACAGAGACACAATATTTTAAACATGTATTTAGAGCCATTGTTTAACTTTAAACTCTGTTTTGTAATAAAAGGATGTATATTTTGTGGATTACGGTCGAATTTCAACCACTGGGCGACAACTAATCTTCTTTACAAGCTGTATGGGCTTACATCATTTAGTCTGTAATTGTCCCACTGGTAGGTAGGTAAAGGAGTTATACCGATCTAATACCCTGAACCGATCCCGTCATGTTAAAAATATATAGCAGGGGATCGGTAATATCGGGAATATCTGATCAGGCCTTCACACTTGATGATAAAAGGACATAAGGCAATAATTAACCACGATGACCTAATGGTGGCGGGGTTTAACGACTGCCATCTTACGACGACAATAACTAAACCAAGTCCAATAAAGGGACCAACGGCTAAACATGCCTTCCAAAGCACAGCCGAGCTTAAGATATTTTTATTTGGACACCCACTCGTTGACTAGGCATTGCGAAAATTGCTTAACATGAAATACTACCTACTTGTTGATAATAAGGTAAGAACCTCTTTATGATATCTACGTCAATATGACGAGTATAGCAGACTATAATAATCTAATTTCCGGTATTTCATGATAAAGAAGATAAGTGGGACTTACTCAACGTTACTTATAAAATGTTGTTCAGAACGTTAGATACATTATTATTTTACTTTATCACATATTGCAGTTTATTCATTTTACCAACAAAACACTATATTGACAGTTCGTGTGAAAGCCATTGGATCGGAATCAGAGCATAGGCATCGCTTACTCCCATACATACAAATCAATACAATACAACGAATCTGATCCAGTGGGCGCGCACCTGAAGAGTGCTAAATCGAAATGTCAGTATTCTGACTGCCATACAATAGAATACTTTGTCAATTCCGTACGACTTAGTGAAGCTCTGGGTAATTTAAAAGATAAAAAAACGCTTGTTCAACAGATTTTATAGGATTTGAAACATTTCATAGTTAATTTTTTTTATCGCATGAATTCAGACAAACAAGGTAGACCAACGATCTGGCGAAGGTCGCGGGTAGCTGCTGGATGCGAGCAGCACAAAACCGGTCGTTGTAGAGATCCTAGGGGGAGGCCTTTTTCCAGCAGTGCTTGTCATTTGACTAAGATGCTGATGTGTACTAAAGTGTGATATTGGCACTCACCCTCTCCACGTAGTCTTTAAGGTTGGCCAGGTTGGCGGAGATGGCGGCCGATGGTTTCACCCGGGCGGGGTCTATCTCGCACGGCCGTCGCTCCGCCAGCACTGCGGCGAGTGTGGGCCGCAGTACCGAGCGCAGGTACGCTGTCAGCCGCATCGCTTCGTCCATCATCTTGGAGACGAGCGTGTTGCCGCGGAATATCGTCGTCGCGTCGCTGCAATGAACGATGGATATTGAAGCGACCGATGATGCTCGGGTTGCATGCGACGAATCGTCGTTCAATCCCCATAGCTTCGTTAGACTATTGATGTGAAGCCATACTAGCTATTATGTCTAATAAGTTCATTCACGCATAAGCCTTTAAAAAAATATGATTATTGGAACTAGGCCTCTCTCAGTAGCCTGGATTTGGACATTTGCACTATGCTAAACTTGTTAAAATGAAGCCACTAATGACATACGATTGTGGACGTTGTAAAATAGAAGAATAGAAGCCCAGGTCAACAGTTACATTAAAAAAGTGTAAAATAATATTATGTTCCACCGAACTTGAACCGTATGCTTCATAGTTCCTAAGATATCGCTATTATCCCGTCAGTATGTGTTTTTGGCTTTTCAATTATAAGACAACACTGTAGCTTGTAAACTTGAAGTGTATCAATGCATTGTTTTTGGTATACTTTCCTGCTAGCTAAATAAAAAAAATAAAAAAATCTAAATAAATCTGCATTTTTATAAACTTACGTGAGAGCCGATATCTCTGAGTCCGCGAGCTCTTTAACTATAGGCACGATGAGATCATGATGCGTGAACAGCCGCACCAAAGGCTGCGCCGCATCAGTTTTACTTGCTACTATTTCCCCCAGAATGTACACCGCCGACGCTGTTATGGGCTGTGGAAACAAAATTTGCTTTAAAAATAATATAATTCTTCGACTTCCGTACTAGTTTAGATACACATTTTTATTTGACTGTTTGTAGAACGTATTCGTACAAATCTGAAATAATAAAGTTAACATAAGGCATCAAGCACAATAAAAGTACGGATGCCGAAAATGCGAAGAAGGCGTTGGAATTCACAATAGACGTGCGTGTTCATTGCTAACGAAACTCGACGCTCAATCAATGTCGAAACGGTCTCCGTTCGCGTGTACATAACCAACCACGTTATCATGTAGAGTCCGTTAACTGCAAAAGTTTGATATGTCGGAACTTTCATTGTGCTCATAAGCGCTTAGATGATTGTGAGTAAAGAACGGACGGAACAATTAGCATATTATGCTGTTTTATTGCTGGACAAAGGCCATATAGGCCTTTGTCCAGCAATAAAACAGCCTGACCCGAGTTTTACTTCACAAAAAATAAAGTCGGGTAGTGTGATTCGGATTTTTTGATCTATACGAGTATAGCCTGAGTTTGTAATTACCGACACGCATTTGACAAGCGTGGCGATAAAATTTTAATTTCAGAAGTCTTGTTAGTTGGTTTGTCTTTTTTACTAAAAATTAGATACTTCTAAGATGTATCGTGGTTGGTTTTTTCTATAAATAAATAAAATAGCAAATTCTTCTACTGACCTTTTGATGCACACTTCTTAAGAACAGCTCCTCCAGCTTCCTATAATGGTCTAGGGGGAACACGTGGTCGACGGTGTACTGCAGCAGCAGCCGCAGCGAGCCGAGCGTGGCACCGCCGGCCGCCGACAACCGCGTGCCGGGCGGCGTCGCGCCCCGAGAAAGGGCTCCGCCCGCCCGAGATGTTAGGAAGAACCTAGGAAGGGGCCCGAGTATTAGGAAGACATAGAAACTATTTGGTAGAGACCTATATGCAGCAGTGGGCTGCGATAGGAAAGAAAGAAAGAAGAAAGAAAAACATTTATTTGGTACAAAACACATTATAATGTTACAAGAGTAAAAGTATGACGATGAACTTTTTATCAGATTATTAGCAAGACATTTTAGGCCATACATTTTTCACTGCTGGGTTCAGGCGTCTCTTTTGTAAAGCCTAATATGAGCTCAAGCGTCGAATACCCAGACACAATAGAATTTTAATTGTTATCGGCCACCTGCTGGTCGCTCGACGCTCAAGGGGTCAAGGGAGTGGAATATCAAGGGCATTCCAACCACCGGGTTCTTGGTGTTAGTGACTGCTATTTAACCCCAATAGCCCAGACAAACGCCTTAACTTTGTAAGTTTAAAAATTATTTGCACTTTCAATGTCCTTCTGTACTAATAATATCACTAAAGACGGCATTTACATTACCAAAGAACCTCGACTTGATATTTTTTTGGCAATCTCCATAAAGTCATGTATTACCAGGCACGCAGCGGCGACGGCGCTGTCTGTCGCAGTTGCAACCGAACTTCGCCGAGAAAGACAGGGGTCGCTGCGTCGTGCCACACGGAAACTCTAGCCTCGCACGCCACGCCAGCCTGGGAAAACAATAAGCACAGGCTTGTTGACAAATTACCTCGCCGTACTTTTTGTTTACGTTACATAACCAAATATATCAAGGTATATATAAATATATAGGTTTGTTATCGACTATTGTATCTCGTTCTTAATAACCAATTAGTAAGTCTGTATAGTTACGGGTAAGAATAAGGTACCACTCACCGATTGGGAGCCGTCCTTATCCTTGGGATCGGCGTCCATAACGAGATCAAAACAAAATATTTCGTCAAATTGTGGATTAACAGTCTTTTTTCTTGGTTTCGTGCGCCTTTCCACTCTTCGCCCGTTCGAGTACAACAACGTGACGAGAGCGAACGGATCGCACTGTCCGTTCTTGGTGGTGAGCTCCGAGCACTCGAGCACTCGGAGCCGCAGGGTGTCGGGGCCAAGGCGCGCCGTACAGTGGCGTTCGGGGTCCGACCAGTAGTCGGCGGCGGTGGGCGACGGCGACGCGTCCGACTCCGACATCGCGTGCATCGGGGGCTTCGTCCTACTCCCCCATTGCGCTCGGTCTTTCAAACTCTCTGAGCGCGATAAAGCTAACGAAGGTTCCGTCGACACTGCGCTCAACAGCTTCTTACTCGTCGAACTAGAACACGAGCCGAACCTCATGCTCTCTTTACAGTATTCGGACAGTCTGACGAGATTATTGCCTTTGAGCTTCGACGAGTTCGAGTTGTTGTCCGCCGCGAAGTCGGCGGGGTCGGGCGGCTTCGGCTCCATGCGCAGCCGTTTTCTCGAGTCCTCGAGCGACAGCTCGATGTGCGCTTTACCCTGCACTTCAGAGTCTGCGTCGACCGGTCGCAGCGCGAACCAGTGGTCCTTATTATTATATCGGTGGAGGTCTTCTCTTTTGATTGCAACTTTGCCGAGCACTTTGTCCTGTTTGAGATGCTTGTCACGGTCGAACACGTATATGGAGAGGTATCGAAATTTTCGGGGCACCTCAAACTGGAATTCTTCTCCGAAAAATGGGCTGAAACAAACCAAAATCGCTGTTAATTACATGTTATAACAATTTAATTTAAAACAGATCATACTCTGTGATAGCGTCAACTGTCAGAGCTATCATGAGCTAATATTTATTTTAGTCGACTATAGCACATTTATACAGCAATCGTTATCAAGCTTTCGACTGGCAAGATATTTATTGCCGTCTCTCAGTTACATACAATCGCGTGGGGTGCTATGCATCTTTCGCCCCCACTACATTGGAAATAGCGTATTTATCTGAATCGATACTTTCGTTAAATTGTGCACGAATATTTAATTTAATTGCGACAGATAAAAGCAATATAAAAGCGAAATCTACAAGGCCAGAGACAATAAAAAACAGGTGTGTCAATTTGGCTCTTCAAAATCGCCTAATGGCTGCATTGAACAATAAAGTGCATTTACTAACTGCACCGATTCCAAGGAAATGGTTCATAAAACTTTATATTGGTTGAATATTTAATTTTAATTGAGAACAAACAGTGGTAGCCGCGCCGGAGGTAGCGACCGCACGTTTATTGGCAATTAGGAGTTTTAAAATAAGATTACAAGACGCGGGTGCATTGCGATCGGCTCGGCTGGCTGGGTGAATGGAACGCCGGCCGTAAACGCGGCGCTGAATAAGAGGGCCAGCTAATTTGGCACGATAAGTGTCGCAGGCTGTTATTATCGGCGCGTGCGTGCGTAGGCCTCGCGGTGGTGAAAGTCTGTTGTTGCTTCTCCGACGACGACTTTCGTTATTGCTGCGTTACAGATGGTATGATACGCTGCAAGGTAACTTGAAAACAAATTTTTTGTCATACAAGTTTTTAAGTTAACGCGAACACTACAGTCTTAAATGAAACAATTGACAGCATTAATAAAAAACGAGTTACTTATATTCTTAAAAAGAGTTTCATTACAACTTCATGTTTTTTATGCATAACTATTAAAGTGAAATTTGACATAGTGTTACACAGTATTGGATCGTCATTCATTATCATTATCATTATCAAACTGAGCTGTGTTGCTCAGTTTGATTGGAATGAACTATATTATAATTGATTTTGTCTTAAATAAAATCCATAATATAAAGTTATCAAAACATTTAACTAGACTAAGGGCCGATTTTTTTTACGGTTAAAACTTGATGATGAAGGTCAGGAAGCAGGTCAAATGTGCAGGAGATCTTTAGTTTTTTTTATTTTTTTAAACTTATTCGTTTGATAAAGTAATAAGTAGAAAACCATTTTAAAAATGTATTGTCATAACATGACTTTTCTTATTAAACAGGTGACATTTTAGCTTGATTGCGTAATACTTTACCAGAAGGATAAGTTTTATCCGATGATTGAAAAATCAGCCGTATGTCATTAACGTACCACGTACCATTTAAATAAAGTCTAACCGTTTTACAAATAAGGCATATCATTATTGGAATCACAGCATATCTCCGTATCAGATTGTGCGCCGGATTGTTATTTATTATTAATGCCTAACAACTAATACCGGTATTAGAATGATTGTGTATTCAAATAACTGGTTGTATTAAAATTGCAGCGGTCGGGTTAGCGTGCGCCCGCGCAGCGCGCGCCGCCGCCGACGTCGCGGGCCCCGCCCCTGCGCACTGCGGTTCCGCCTCCGGTTTACAATTTATAAATACCGAATCGGCGCCGGATGCGTCGCCTTGCTTGCCTGACACACAACGCTCGTATCCTTAGCTGCACGTAATCCCGGCTAATCCTAATAAGAAACCGTATTGGTGGCATCACTTGGAAACAACTTGCCGTACTTTACAGTACTTGAAATCTTATTAACAGTGATCGGTATAGGAAGAGTATGTATATTTGACAGTATAACATGGAATTGTTAAAACATAATTTAAAAAAAATTATAAGATCGTGTAGTTTTTTTAAAGTTACATGTAGGTACACATTACGTTAGTAGTAGGTTCTTATTACGTTCAAAATATTGATCTAAAATATTTCGATACCTAAGTACTTATAACTTTTAGGTTTAAGTGTAGACGGCATTACGAGATTCATAACAAAAATTGTTTGGTTTTACAACTTTATATCTATTTATTCATATCTTGTCTGTCACCAACTCTTGGCATTTATATATTCTACCTATTCCGATCTTAAAAGACTTTGCGAGAACATAATAAATATAATAGGTAGGTACCTATCACGTTTTTAAATTAAAACTTTATTATATTTCTAAGACACCTTACTTGTAAATGCATTATGTTAAATCTTTTATTTATTTTCCTCTAGAGAACTCAAACAACTAATAAACTGTTTAATTTATGTAAACTGCCATCAGTATTCTTTGCCTGTTAAAGCCTTAGACCAGGCTAGGTACCTATAAACATTTACTGCTCGTTTCCAGTCACCGTGGTGCATTACACTGAATTATTTATTGGCAATTCATTCAGTTCTTTTGCACTGTACTGCGCTAGTCTAACCTTCATAAATACGTTTTTACACACTCAAGGTATTAAGTATTGAAGTTAAACCAGCATTTTGCCGTCAACACAACTTTAAAGTTAACTTTAACCAATTTAAACTATGCATAGTTTAATAATTAATCAACACGTGCAAACAGCGTTCCCCTCAGTATCGTTCCGCATACAAAGCTACCATACCTATACGAGGTAGTTCCACGAAAATACCGCAAATAACGAGGGAAGGAAAACATCGTCATACGATCCGCTATGTGTAAAACAAACAACTCATCATCGCTATAATCATTATCAAATTATTCCATTGTTACATACATACATGAAGCATCCATTCAAGGGCTTTGTTTCAGAGCTACTCCAGTAATCACCGGTTCGTAGATTGAAACGCTTACGTGTGACCATAAATAAGTGGTAGTATTAATACTAACACGAGCAGAGTATCCGGAGCATCGTCTGGCATAACCCAGTTCGCCATTGACAGGCCTTTTTTATAACTGGGACACGCTACTCTCCGCTCCGCACAGCAATGAGCGCAGCGCAGACAGGAGCACGAAATAGCGCGCTGTATGTAATAGTATGTATATACTATGTTATGTACAAGTCGGGAGCAGAGCATTGCACTTAGGCCGTATACACATGCACGCATCCGCTTTTACATTCGATTGATTGAACATGAAAAGTGATACAATTATCGTTGGTGTGCCTAGTGCTTTACAAAACGATTTTGTATAGCCAATGCCATGCTTCCATGCAGCGTCTCATGGTAACAAACATAAATAAATCAATAATTAAAAACAAAGCGACTTAAAATTTTGCCATCGGCCTTTATCCATCGCAACCACATAGAGGACAGTAGTGAATCATAGGTAACTTAACACTAGATAAACAGTGAAATGCATGGACGGACACTGGGTAGTTCTTTTACAAAAGAGGTCCATGAGAAAAAAATATTTTAAGGATTTCAGATTTTAATTAAAGCATTTGAAAGGTGAAGTCGAGTTGTAGTAGTTTGTTATTATGTATGAGCCCATAATGTATAACGGCGTGTGCACACTGCCTTGCTGATATCTCGGCCGTGGGCTATGCGGGCTCGGGCGATGATCATTTTACGCGCCACGAGGTTCCGGGACCAATTTATCACTTAAAAGCTTCCGCTAGCGGCAGCACCACTAAGACATTACGGACTGCTTTTTATGATGTTCTCAAAACGGATAATCGCTTCTTGAAATAATACCGTGTTCGCTACCGAAACTGAACACAGTTATTTTTATGGAGTACCAATTTAGATTATTTTGGATGGTGGTAACTAGAAAGCAAAGATTTTGTTCTATTATATTACTCTATCTCTTTAATATACATATTTAGTTGATAGACTATATTTAAATTTAATTGCTACTATTTAAAGAAGTGACAACGTTCATATGTTTACTTATCAATGAGTGGCCAGCATAGTAGCCTCTTAGAAAGGCAGTCGATTAGCCAGCACATAGTAGGTGCGTTGCCGTTGCAGTGATACCGATAACGTATCAGGAGACAAAGAACCCATTAAGTTAACTCGCCCGAGTGACGTGACATTTCCTTCGATATCCACAAATGCGTCCTCACCTCTTAGGTCACTAAATCATTATCGCTTCCGCTCATTAACAAACAAGTCTAAGATATTATGTAGCGACAACATTCAAAACTCATGCACTGGAGGCACTAATGATAACCTAAATGATTAACAAAAAAAACGTTATGAATGAGTTTAGTAGCAAAAGAGGGGGGGCAGAAATCACTTCCCACATCAATTTAGTTATGGGGTAGCAATTAATTAGGTACAATGTTGTGTCATTCATTCTTAAAATGAATGAAATGAGGGGGTGTAGCGGAAGGGACGTTCCGCGCGGGCGCACGCTCGGCGGAAACGCATCCGGGACGCGGCTGACGCAGCGCGCCCGCCGCCCCGCGCCATGCAAGTTGCGAGCCTACGCACAAACGCCCTCCCTCTAAATTTAAAAAACGAACGACACTTGGCTACTCTATGACCAGACGTCCCTATGTCAACATAGTTGTCTATCAGCTGAATAGGTATGAGGCCATATTTGAGTTTGCCAGGCCTATATCTTAGAATTTGAATTTGTATTCACTTGCAAATTCACAACGGCTTCTCCATTTCACTCAGCGGAAAAGATTATAGGTGAAAGCATTGTTTATTAAATTAAAAATTATCTGTTCATTTTAGGCTTGATTTTGGGCTCTTGTGAAAATCTCATCCCTTAACTCTCCAGCGGGAGCTACCTACTACGGAGAGGAACCGACAAGAAACTTAGCTACGGTGAACGGTGGGTGATATACCTACACGGGCTCTGAATGAATGATTTTCACTTTATGCTTGCCATTTTAAAGTTTTTGCGGAGGAAGGAAGTATAATATAGGCATATAACTACTTCATAGTCAACTTGGTAATGTTGGACCGACATAATTATGCGAGAGGTACCTACATTCAAGAAGGAAAACATGCATACTGGGGAAAGCGTACCTTCTAGTGTCAGGCAATGACTTTGAAAGTTAGCGGTTGCAACTAATATTATAAATTAAACGAGGAAAATACCTATTTGTGTAAAATAAATAGGTACTAAATATATTGATTGATTGACCATGGTAACAGGAACACTATAATTATTAAATATAACAAAAACAAATTATAATTTGCAAAGTGGATGGAATGGACATTGCTCCGTGAATTTTAATTGACAAAAATGGGATCAACGCAAAAAATACACATTGTATTATCAAGTAATTAGTATGTCTGAGCTGTACCAATTACGAATAATTTTTAATTACATATTGTACTTATCTATTTATAAATTTACGGGACACCTTCAAATTGATATAGTTTTATTTAAAATATGAAGCTAATTTATCTGTATAATGTAGGTAGGTATTTCATTTCAAATGCGTGAACAAAATAATATTAACTTAACAAAAAATTAAATTCATACCGCAAGAAACGAAAACTAATTAAAAAATATCTTATTATAAAATAACGATTAAGTTGACTCCTTATGTGTAGAGGCACTAAACAATAGATTGTAGGTACCTACTCCACCTATTTAGAATTCCTCGTAAGCAGCAGGTAGTCATCGCGTAAAATAAAACAATGTACTTATCTAAACAATAAAACTTCAACACACGAGCGACATTTCAAAATCGGTAGTCATTAAAGAAATCAAATCAATGGGACTCCATATGCGTAAAGGCACTAAAAATTTGAATGTAGATGTCTGCAAATCAACCTATCCAAAACAGTCAAATTTCTTATCTTATTCTCAACCATATGCCATATATATAAAGTTCAGAGTCTATTGAGAAAATTTTACAGTTTGTGGTTGTCTACTGTGCAGGCGTGTTGTACTCTACAGACCTATTTCTAATTCCTCGTAACTAGCATGGGCGGGGACAGCCATTCATAAAGTGTTCGAACCTTGACCCAATAAATTGTTTGCCCTCTCCAAATGTGGAGGCAAACGGTTCTCAGCCGATAACGCCGGAAGCCGGACGGACACCGGTCAATGAGTCCGTTATGTTATGTGTGACGATACCGGAATTAAACATTTACAAAAACGGTCGATTTACTTAACCGAGGGGTGGCGACAGGAAATTTAAAAATAGGCATGGCGATTACTCTTGTCTGTGAAGGACAAACGTAATAGTGGTTTTGGGAAGTGTCAAGAATCATGGTGGTGCGAGATGCAATTGGCTTTTCTGTGTCTCATTTAACAACTTTTTAGTATTCTTAGGTATCAATGCATCAATAGTGTGAAAATGTATCAAAAGGTAGAATTGTTTCGAATTCACAATTGACATTTTGATTTTAAAAGGTTTTCATTTTTGTAATGCAAAGATTATGTTAAATTTCCTTCCTACCTGCAGTGTTCCTACGTAAAGAACCTACTTTACTTTTATGTTTTTAGGCTTTACAGTGCCTAAAACTTTCTTAAATAACAAATCAGTTAGTCAAGAATTTCGCTCATATATACTTATAGATAGACTATTGTAAAAAACTTACTTGAGTGTCCGTTCCATAGTGGAAGTGCGGAATATTTCCTCCTGGTCAAGTGACAGCACGCAGTATATGTCGCGGTGGCAGGACCCGCCATGGCTGCGTCCTGTTAAATTTTTCGCTTCACCTGTAACAACGGATGACAACAACTTGTGAATTATTATAACAACACGATAGGAACAGTTTACAAACGTGAGTGATTTGTGTGACTGTCTAACTAATCTTATACAATGGTTTCCATTCAGCAGCATATTGGGTAACATAATTGTCAAAACAATTAATTATGATGATCTAGCAAATAAAAAAAATACAATAAGAGAAATAAGATAGGCATTAGTCTCACGGGCATATGTTTGTTAATTGTTTATTAATCTAAATCAAACTGATGTACAGTTTTGGCATTTTAAAATTGAAATGAATATGAATTAGAATGACCATTTTACTATGGAAGTTAGGCTAATTTTGTGTAACTATGCGCTTTAATTAATGAATAATGAATCAGTAGTAAACAATAGCAACATTGTTCTGGATTATAAAGAAAAAATTCAGATTAGGTAATTTTATACGGAAATTCGTAGCAATCTTTATTTTTAGCAGGTAGGTATGTTGAGGTTATGACAACTGTATTGATTGGTCAAGAATTATTTATTTAAAATTTAAACAGGTAGTAAATATATCAGTCTTTTAATCATTAATTTATTTAAATACTTTCTTAATACGTATTACGTATTTACTTAACGAATGCATCTATAAGAAATGGATAAGTACGAATAGTATAGAATAACTTGATCGAAAATAGAAACAATAATATTATTCTAGGCAATCGATGTTATAGCATCGATAATTTTATACATCGATACTACAGACCAAATAAAATAATGTTTCGGTGTTTTTTCTAGAAACGAGTAGGTACCTACCTACAAATGATTTTTTAGCTGATCATAGAACAAACTTTAGTAGGTATAAGATCATATTCACTTTATTAATCAGTTCAGCATTTATTTATAATAAGTAATTTTAAATATACCATAATTTAGGAAATTTGTTTTATGCATAAATGCTTTAGACGCACGGTAAGAAAAAAATAGCCTGGTTTTGGTCATTCTCCTTTGTAGAAAAAGTTATGTATGACACTGTATAATGATTACAACAACAAGTACCAATAGTATTCCAAAGTATAGGTACCGAGAAGAATGTCTCTCTAACATTTTCCCCACGACAAGAACAATAAACAATCTACGATTGCAGATGAGATAATACCGTTACCTACTTCGATTCATGTATGATATATACCTACTCAGCGTACACATTTAATGACAATGGGTACAGTATGAAACCTGATCGACAGCCAAGTATTTAAATCAGTCACTGCCTACATAGTGAGCGATGCATATCTTAAAACAATATCCAGATTTACAGATATAAGTTTGAAAGCGACAATGACTGAATGTACTGAGGAAACTAGTGATGTGTGATCAGGGTGCCAAGTGCGAGTTTCAATCGCCATTCGATCACGTTAACGAAAACGAGAATTTGTATGGCAAAATTGTAACTCTTCTCGTATGCCGCCAGGAGGCGCTGCTTCAATGCCATACTAATTTTCGTTTTCGTAAACGTAATCGGATAAATAGTAAACAAAACTCACACTAGACACCCATTATGTACCTACCACTGCAATGAACTGCCGTTAATCTATCTCGTTATTGCAACTGGTTCTAAATAGGTTTACAAAGTATTTATTAAAAAAATCAGTTTAATATTGGGTCCTTACTTATGAAATTGACGTTTTTTTCTCACTCATTAATAGGTGTATTACTTCTAAAAGTCATTACCGATGCAGATACAAAATTACAAACAGGGAAACACAAACCTAGGAAAAAAGAGAATATCCTGGCTTAAAAACCTGCACCAGAGCAACCAATCATTGTTTCAAGCTGTAGTTCCCAAAGTTCAAATTGCCATTATGACCGCCGACCTTTGATAGAAGATAGCACATGAAGATAAAGAATGACCAAAGTTGTTGTAACACAATTTAGTTTCATTAATAAATGTTGGTCTGTCGTAAAGACAGTGCGCAATAATGACCAACAAAGTAATTAAGAAATAGTTGTATGTTTATGTGGCCTTGAACGAAATCCGTTCATAACTATAGAATCGGTTTGGCATTATAGACATTCCTTTGCTATTCTTACTTCACTTTTTCTGTTTGAAACTGAGCAGCAAGTTTAACGAACTCGCACGACTATGAATAATCACAAGTCATTACTACTCATTACCCGTCATTGGCTATTATAGAAGCGAAATAATGAGACACATAAAAGGAAGAAGCAGGGACGACAATTGCGCAATGTACCGCGACCTCGTCAGATATAGCTATATACGGAGAGCCAAGGTGAAACCACCGGCCCATAAGTGACCGCTCCAGTCGCTTGCACGGGCCCAGTTCGGCCAAAGCTGCGCCTGCGCCTGCGACCTCACTTTACGACAAATTCAATATCGCGACAATTATTTTGTTCACGAACATATAATTTAGATACTAATAGGAACTGTAGATAGATACTTGCAGTTCAAAACCACAACAATGAAGTTCAAAGATACATCTTCGAACTAATACTTGCAGGCTAATTCATCTTGACTAAAATTCATTGAAAACGTAGTAGGTAGTTCTATAGTAGGTATTCTAAGACATGATGGCTGTTTCCGAACGCGTTATTAATGTATAATGTTATGAAAACAACTTCCTGGTACAATAAAACAAAGCGCATGACCGTGACTGACGCTCTCACATAAGTGTAAATAAATGTGTACTTTCATATAAACTCCTAACATAGTAACGCAAAAATGCAGTTTCCAAAACACATCAACACTTTCACAAAATTTCCTAACGTAAACCGTCTCATTATTACGTACAACAGTAATTAGAAAGAATTTAAATGATCATAACCTGAGGCAAGATTATTGCCGCGATTGTTAGGGCAGTAAAACAAAGGAGAGACCTCCCTGCCGCCGTAGGCTCCCACAAATTCGTCGTAATTGGACTGCGAGAGAAACTTGCAACAAACTGTACATAATTGCTGATGCAAAAACAACCGTCATCATCATCAACATGACAGTAACACACGCCACCGAAGTGGATCGTGGGAGAGAAACGGGAACCTTTGAATCAGCCACTGGGGAAACGAATACGTTGATAGGTAGCTAACTACTATGTGGCCACAATAGCGATCGTTAAGATGTTTCCACACTGTGCGTAGTGCGATTGTTTCGAAATCGAGAGTACGTTTATTATCACAAGCATGGGAACAAACGGATATCGACATTTTCTACGATGCTATCATATACATTTTACTGCAATATTTAGGTTGCCAAACGCTAAATAACATTTGTTTTAATTTTTATTGCTTTAATTACAGGAGTTCGATGGCACAGCAGCAGCTTGCTTGCGTTCTTGCAAGAACTTTAGCAATATCAGATCACTGGATTGACCGTACAGGACCAAACTGAAATATCTCGAGCTCATCTGTGCTTTGGTCAGCACGTTAAGCTGTTGATCCTGGTTGTTGTAAGTGAGATGGAGGTCTTAAAGATAGATGTCCGGAGTCATTAAAAACACCCAACTCGCTGAGTGGTAAGCCTAGAAATGGAA
This sequence comes from Eudonia mercurella, assembly GCA_963082485.1. NCBI lineage: Eukaryota > Metazoa > Arthropoda > Insecta > Lepidoptera > Crambidae > Eudonia > Eudonia mercurella. The sequence continues at coordinate 7,508,698 of OY720025.1, forward strand.
CTAGACTGAATAGGGACGAGCACAAAAAATGGTTTAGACTGAACAGAACTAGCCCAGAGCCAGAATAGGTTAATAATAATTATACAATTGAAACATTATAAAAATGAACAATTGTATAATATTAGTCTACTCTGCAGGAATGACAGGAAGCGTAAATTCACACACTTGCGCAATGTGATGCGTATTTCTCGCAATTCTCGGGAAATGACAACTCATGCAATCATTTAATTCTGTGTACGGGATCGTAGGCCACTAGCCTCGTCGCTTATGAGTAGGTAAGTACCTAGTACGATAATTATAAGTTTAGCAAGCTGGTTATTGAGTAAACATTGAGCTAAATTTAAAACGACATTGTCCTAATTCTTATAAAATAAATAAATGGTTTTTTATCCAATATCTTGGATTCTTGGCTAAGCTACTTTTGCTATGCCATTTTTAATTTACTTACTTTCGATTGTAAAATAACAAGAAGTACATATATTAGTATGGCGCATGAAGTTCTTTTCTTTTTACAGTGAAATAAATATAAAGAACAACATAGTTTAGTAAAAATGTTTTTATTTTATTTTAATATATTTCAAAATTCACATCTCTTAATCTAACTAAATTAACAAACTTATATACTTAAACATACATCAAATAACGAATTTTCTATATATTTACAAAATCTGTAAATTTTTAAATAACTAAATTGTTTGATAAAATTTTTGTTAAGTATATGTCAGTTTTTAGAAGTTAGGTACTTATATCATATTTTTATACATAACGTTGTTTAAACAATTGACTGGCATAGTTTAACGATTGCTATGTTTTAACTTTGAATTGTTTAATTGCTATACCTATGCATGATTCGTTTCCTAGAAATAATACTTCCACATGCCGCACAGTGTTCCGCAAACCATGACGAATATTGTCGTCATTGTATTTGTAAATTGGTAGCGTTACTTTTTTATTTCAAGTAATAAACGAAGTAAATACACCCTTTAATTACTTATACAAGAAATACGTGTTAAAGGTATTTAACACTACGCCAATTAACATACAATTCCAGTTTCAATATCTTTATACGGAAGAAGTGAGTCAATTAAGTATTTGTGCAGACTTCTTCTCTCCGTCACCAATTCAGGCCTTACGGCATATAATAGTAGACATTATGTAGGTCTTCACCCACATATGACAATCCAAGTCTGATGGTGCGTTGCGAAAATCAGTTGCCTCGTTTTATTTTGCATCGAGTCTGTGACGACATTTATTTTGTAACGTTTGCGAGCTTATTAAAGCGGTGGGTGCTTGTTAGGGTTCCGTAGCCAAATGGCAAAAAACGGAACCCTTATGGATTCGTCATGTCTGTCTGTCTGTCTGTCCGTCCGTATGTCACAGCCACTTTTTTCCGAAACTATAAGAACTATACTGTTGAAACTTGGTAAGTAGATGTATTCTGTGAACCGCATTAAGATTTTCACATAAAAAAAGAAAAAAAAAACAATAAATTTTGGGGGTTCCCAATACTTAGAACAGAAACTCAAATTTTTTTTCATCAAACCCATACGTGTGGGGTATCTATGGATATGTCTTTCAAAAATGATATTGAGGTTTCTAATATCATTTTTTTCTAAACTGAATAGTTTACGCGAGAGACACTTCCAAAGTGGTAAAATGTGTCGTCCCTGTAACTTCTAAAATAAGAGAATGATAAAACTAAAAAAAATATATGATGTACATTACCATGCAAACTGCCACCGAAAATTGGTTTGAACGAGATCTAGTAAGTAGTTTTTTTTTTAATACGTCATAAAGTACGGAAACCTTCGTGCGCGAGTCCGACTTGCACTTGGCCGGTTTTTTTTTGTTTTAGCGATTTATTATTGTAGCGAAAGTATTCTGTGGCATTTGCGCGTATTACAAGTAACTAGTAAGTACAAACAGCCACGTAGAAAGTACCTACAAATTGGTGTCGAACGGTAAAGGTACTTTATACAGAGCTTTCTCATCTCGCGATAGCTGCTCGCACAATGATGGCGCCGCGTGGCGTGCCGTTGGAGCCGGGACAATGATATTAACAATTATGTACTACGCACCGTGTGAACGTAACGCAAAAACAAAATTAATATACCCGCTGACTGACGCTTGCAACACCGATTCACAACACAACACTTTATGAGTTTTATACAATGTGGAAACTGGAAACATTGTAAAGGCAAGTGTAACGATTGCTCTCAGCGCTTTCCATAAAAGAAAAGAAACGTTTAATTATAAACTGTACTAACTTTTTAAATTACACAATAGGGAAGCTCTTGGACTTCATCACATCCTGATGGTAAGGCCGATCGCAGAGGTACACTTCACCTCAACAAATGTAGAAGTGACCATATCCCTTTCTTATTACCTATATTAGAAGATTTAGCGAAGTGTTTTTACTGATCGAGAATAGAATTGAAATTTATAGAAATTTTGTACTAAAAATGGGTAAAACCAAATAATCAGACGAGAAATAGATTAATGAATTGAATTTTGTGTGTGTATAGACAACTAGCTATGCCCCGCGGTTTCACCCGCGTTAATAGTCATAGTGTGATGTAATATAGCCTTCCTCAATAAATGGATTATTCAACACAAAAATATTTTTTCAATTCGAACCAGTAGTTCCTGAGATTAGCGCGTTTAACCAAACAAACAAACTCTTCAGCTTTATAATATTAGTATAGATAAACAAAGAGGCTGACATTAAAATATTTGATACCCTATGGGTGGGTTTACTTGGATGAATGAAATATCTTCAGAATAAAACATATACTTTTCAACATCGAGCGGTTGGCTATCGACATGGTTCTTATCTGCAATGACTGCGATTAGATTCGGTTAAAGATATTTTACATCTACTGCCAGATTGAGAAACAACGTAGGTATTTGTGAATGACAAATTATAAATATATAGGTACAACTTGTAGTTCTATAAAGTTTTTATAATTTATACATAACTATGTCTTAAAACCACAGCCACAACACTAATTTATTTTCCAACTGTTTAATATCTTTTATATTAAATACCTATGTGCAAGGTCGATTACGAGCAATAAACAAAACAAAACTACCTATATCCTCTCTAGAATATACTTATCTACTGATAATGAAGATAAAAATAATTATGGCAATGAATGACGAGTTAAGAATACGCGTTTATTAAGTACCTACCTATACAGAGTGGAGTGGAGTTGAGTAAGTTTAGATAATGGATGGCTCACACATTGTTTCACGACATTCAATGGTTAGTCTTATTCGAAATACCGTATAATTTTTCTTTATGCTAGCGATGAGAATATCATTTGACTACGTAATAGTTATTATTTTAAGAGGTTATTGCACGAGTAGGCAGCGGTCTACGCATATGAGTACGTAATTATTACCTAATTAAGCATTGTTGATGCGATGTGAATGATATGATAAAGTGGGTTCGCAAGTGGGAGTAACAATAAGAACTTAGCAAATTGTAAATGGCTGTTGCATGCGATCTCAGTCGCGAGATAGTTATAATATAGATAAATTGAAAGTTGCATACTGCTTTCATCATCATCATCAGATCATTTTTATGTCCCCACTTATGGGGTACGAGCCTTCTGTATGGATGGAAACACAACAGAGAGAAAAACCATCACGCGGGCCCAGTGCGGATTGGTTGATGTATTTTTTATACACTTACCCCCTTATTCATAAAAACTATTTAAGCATTATTTAGTTAAATATTGTTTGGTCAACGTCACACAAACGTCATTTAGCATATGAGAAAAAGAGACAAAACAATGATTAACTAAATTTTGCTTAAATAGTTTTTATGAATAAGGGGGTAATACTTTTAATTTAAATACTTATAAAATACAGTGAAAAAATTAAACGCCTACCCGACCCAGCCAGGAACAGCCAGCCCTGGCTGGGTCGGGTAGGCGTTTAGTTTTTTCACTGTATTTTATAAGTATATGTATAATTCAGCTTCAGTGCAGCAATTAGCACTTAAAAATACAAAAGTAAAATTTACTTTTAATTAAGTAACATTACTGTAAATACCTATTATAATTTCAAAATATCTTATCAGAGGCGATTACTTTTGTTGTTTGTTTATCTATTATTTCACAGTCGATAGTTATTTTATTACTCAAAAAGAGAAACAAACAGCGTTATTTCTAAAAATAAAAATCCACCAGCAAACAACTTTAATTTTAAGAAAGGTCAGGCCAACTGGCTGTTCTACCATCAGTTAACAGAGCTTAATAGACTATAGAGATATATATATAATAGAGATATTATGACTTCTGTACTTACTGAGAAATAGTTAAGGTTTATTGTGAGTTTACAACTTAAAAAAACCAAAACAACTATCACATGACAAAAGAGTTGCGTAAAAACATCAAGATGCAATTCATAAACAAAATGATATCGGTGTGTTGTAAATGTAATCTTATCACTATCGCTTGTGATTAGACTCGGGCAAGTGTTTTGAATGGAAATGTTATAGTGTGCACACATGTTGCGGTGCCATCGAGACGATAACGGTGACGATAACGAGCGCGTTTTTCATTAACGGACTGGCGAGTTTCCATGAATGGGCGCGCTCAATGGAAAACGCGCGGTTTGCTCCATTCACCGCGCGGCTCGGCAGATAATAAATACCACAGATACGCCCGTTCGCCTCATACCGCGCACTCTATTTGTCACTCATCAAGCCATCACTACTGTCCTATCCTAGTACATCTAGCAACGTTGTAGACTCCATTCATAACGCCAAACTAAAAATGAATGGTGTCATGAACAAAGTACCTACCTACCTATGTATCGTCGAATCGACAGTTGCCAATTCTAAACCTAGCCGTGTTCGTATTTAATTGTTATGATTTGAAAACATCTTTCGTTACATAAAAAGTGCTTATTACAAATACAGTTTGATTTAAACATTTTCTTATTAGGAATAATAACTTACTCCACTATATAAAGATACTTAGCTATTGTACCAAATAAGGTTACTTATACGACTAGGTAATTGATCTACAAACTAAAACGCTATAGAGTTTATTAAAAAAAAGTCTAATATAGGTTATTAAATGATCTAGCTTTTATTTTACCGCACGGTGCGTCTATTGACGCTTGTAACAACATGGACATGGGTGGGTATAACATGGCCCCGAGGCATTTCTTATTATTATGCTTTATGTCCAACATTTTTATCGGTCATACCTACAGTGCACCCTTCAAACTGGTACACAGTATGCAAGACAGTAAATTTCTATTGAACTACAGAAATAGGTCTGAAGGTGGTAGCCATTTAGACAAGCTCTTTGCGGAAAATGCGGGAACTTATCACAGGCCCCAGGACCCGGTGTGGTGCGAGCATTTGATACAAGACACGATACTAAATAGCTGCTTTTAGCCGAGTTAACCAAAATAAGTTCAAAATAAGATTGGTATTGACAGTTTTGCTTTTCAAGATTAATTTTACAATCATTAGTTGTTGAAACCATCGCACCCAATAATGATGACAACAACGTGTCGGTTTGTCCATCCGTGCCGGAAAGTGTCAATGCCACACCACGATTGGCCGGCAACTTACTTCCAACAGTTACGGCTCATTGGCTTTAGAGAACAATGTTCACGTCAAACCTCGTGAGTCGTGACACATTGCATAACTATCCATGTTAACTACGTGTATTTAATGCTCACAATACCGACTCGTGTTTTATGAGTTAACATCAGATCTGTACGTAGAGTACTCTCAATGTTTATTGAAGTCACATTAGTGGCCTACGTGACTCATATATTTATGTATCACGTCAGGGATAATGCATTTCGTGCAAGTTAACATTCTGAAGGTCATGAAGTGCTAAGAGGGGCAGGTACAGACTCCGTGAGTGAGGTGATGCATAAAATAAATAATGGGATTCAATTATCGACAGCCCGTTTGGGTGGGTTGGCTAAGTGGAGGTAGGCACAAAGGTGTAAGAGGTATAGAATAGTATAGATAAGGCGCGGGCGCGGCGGAAGTTACCATAAATAAAGTCGGCGCGTTTATCGCCTGCGCCGGCGACATTGCTCCGCCCGCCCGTCGTCGTCGTCATCGTCATCGGTCGGTCACGACAATGCACCGTCCATTGAACGCAAGGACATTCATGTACAGTGAGCTACCATTGCAAATAGGTATACGCAATTAACATTTTTAGTGTCTAGGTCTGAATTCTATACACCTATCTTTCCTCTTGATCTTGTTGCTTCTTGGAAACTTGCTTGTGTGTTATGTGTAGGTTCTTTTGTACAACTTATGTGTTTTTATATACCAACATGTAGTCTTATAGGATGTTGTAAGCAATAGATTTTGTTTTAGTTTAAATCTATAGGTATTATACATATAAGTCAGCCTCGTGGATTTAATCACCACAACTACGTCACTCTATACTGAAAAAAACCCATTTCTAGCACAAGAATCGGTTTCAGAATTTTAGAGTGGTTAATCTTTTAGAAATATATTAGTGGTCTAGTGGTCGAAATTTAACCGTAATTCTTTAAAAAACTGTTTAATTCTTAGGCTGAAGGGCCACAGCATCTAACTACTACATGAAAAAAAATAGACTAATATATTGTGTTTGACATTAACAGATTTAAAGCATCCCTAGTTTGTATTTTACTTTGAAGTATTTTTTTGTAACACAGGTAGAATTTGTACATAAATTTTATGTTTCCGTGCATGCAATGTGCTTCAAAAGGGGTATAAAGTTTTGCATTCATGTAATATTTATAGACTGATTGTTTAAAAATATATACTTGTTAAAATATATTATTGTTACATTTGGTTTATAACTCAAACATTATGAGTATACTAAACATTATTAGTAAAGTAATACAAGTAATTATCTAACAATTTCTTGGACATATTAAATACTTTAGTATTGTTACTTTGCTAAGACTTTGGAGACAGCAAAGTATTAGCAAAGTTTAATTAAAATGAGCAGGAAAAAATTTTAAAAATCAGTATGGCAATGGAGACTGTCAACAGCGTTGACAGTCTCCACCAGAAACTTGGAGCAGCCTGATAACAATCAATATTAGTCAACTTTGCCCAGATGTTGCTAATTCTGAGGCTGGGGACTGTATATATACATAGAAGTCTTACAGTACAGCCAGAAATTTTTATGGACAAAGTTAGTTTTGTAAGTGATGTTAGTGTACACTTATATCAGCCGATAGTGCTGAAGAGAGCAGCCGAGGCGGCGAGGTCGCGGGTCGCGCTCCGGAAGGCGTACTGCACTCTTATCTCAGACACACTTCGCTTTATCGTGGATTTATGCGCCCGCGCCGTCATCGACACAAATCAATCATCACTGTACACAACACAGTTGGTTATGTGTATCAAGACTGGCAAACTATTTGCTACATTATAACTAATAACTTACACAATGTGATATCATTGTATTGTAACCATTCCATAGATTTAGTTCTTTTACTTAATTTTGCCCCTCTTCATACATGCCACAAAATTTAAAATCTCTTATGTGTCTTTTAGGTCAAACAAGGCTTTATCCTCTAATTTATTAGATGTAATACATGATACATTTTTTTCTATGTACATTTTAATGTCATTGTTTATCCCTATAAAAATAACACAAAAGAAAAATTTACAAGGGAAAGTTTATTTCTTTTTTTTTATGATATATATACTTTTATCACATAGGAGATATTAATGTAATGTGTAAATCTCCTGATTTCATCATTAAATTAATTTGTTGCTTATAAAATTTATTCGAATTAAAATAGGGATAAAAAATTCCCAATTACTATTGCAGGCTCAATATGGCCAGCAGCAATGAATTAATTTGAGACTAATATTATAAAGCTGAAGAGTTTGTTTGTTTGTTTGTTTGTTTGAACGCGCTAATCTCAGGAACGACTGGTTCGAATTGAAAAATTCTTTTTGTGTTGAATAGTCCATTTATTGAGGAAGGCTATAGGCTATATTACATCACGCTATGACTAATAGGTGTGGAACAGTCGCTAATTAACGCGGGTGAAACCGCAGGGCACAGCTAGTTTGAGATATAAAGCAGAGAAAAATGATGATGATAATGAATGATTGATGTTAACATATGCGAGTATTGCATAAACCTCGGCTAGTGTTTCAAACTACGAGTTTGTTACTACTGCAGTTGTTTCGTGTGTTAAGCAGAATATGAAAAAGACAGAATACTTGAGAATCAAAGAAAGTTAATAATGGTCAATAGTCTATACTATGAACCAATATATTGTCAGGAATAGTTCAAAAGCGCGCAAGTAGTATTTGGTCAATGCCGCGTAAGCGTCAAACACCTAATTTTTTTGACAGAATGGAGAGGATGGACTACTGAGTATACAATTATTTACTTGGTGGTTTTACGTACCAATTAGAACATAGCAATTGTTTTGGCTCCTATATGTAATAATGAAGTTATTTCTATAAAAACTATTTAAACCATAAGATAAAAGTGCTTACACTGTTTTGCTATATCCATATTCTTTAATTCTCAAGAATGTTTGTGCGGAATCCATCAATGCTAATGCACGGTTTTGAACTATCCCCGACGATATATTATTTATTTTGAACTGTATATATAATTTAACTAGTTAATATGTATTCAATTCAATTTACATTATGAGTTCAAATTTTATAATTTATTTATAATTATTTAGATTGCCACAGGACAATAATTTTAATCATAATAGGAAAATAATAATCAGCCTAATTAGGTTGCCTGCAACATTAGGTAGTTCAATCTCCATGCTGAAATAGAGAAACTACATAACCCAACTCTTAACTCAATTGCATTTATTTTATAACAAAGTAAGCGCACTGATATTACTGAATAGCATTATTTTTAAAACTGTCATTTTTTAGTATGATCATTTGTTTGAGATCAAAGGATATCCTGCTTGCTGTGCAAGAAAGCTTGTGGAATTAATCCACTTGGTCCGACAGGGTGTTATAACAACCCTAAAAGTATTATACATATAGATATACCCTAATGTAATACTTTTACTTTTGTTTACAAGAACACACAAACGCCTGGTCGAACTATGTGGGTTAATTTTCATTAAAGCTGCTAAAAAGACACTGATTTCTGTCACTATATAACTTGAGTAGCTGTGTTCTTGTTAGAAGGGTAAACTATTCTAACAAGCATAAGCTTGTTATATCTTGATGAATGAATTAATGAATGAATACTCGTGGTATTAATTGCTTGAGAAGAATTAATTTTGCTATAAATGCCTTTGGAGAAATATAATGTATCACAGAACATTTATTGCACATGCTTTTGTTAATATAATAATTACTTGCATACTCAAATTATTTCACGAAAGTTCGACAATATAAAATAATTTGTATATGTATTGATTTGTTTTATGTTACTGTGCCAAAAAATAAAAAACAGCTTAAGCTTAGGCTGCGATGACGGTGAGAAGCTACCATCAATAGACTATGGGCTTAATTGCAAACAGTAAAAAAATAAACTAATACTGTTTTCCATACTATTATCATGACCCACTGTTGTTTTATTAAATATAAATGTGTAAAATTTCCATTACTCAACAAAGTTAATGGTCACCCATATAATATGGGGATAAGCAAAGAGTATTTTGACATATAATTTTTTTTAAATACCTAAATAATTACTAAAAGTAACAAAACACTCGCATTAGCCGAAGCTAACTTAAAATCTCATCATTAAACACAGCCACGGCCGCACAAGTCAATGAGCTCACGGCAATTCATTTTCATTCATAAACTGCATGAACTGTCAAAATATATTACGACAAAAACAAAGAAATACTACCACTCAATGAAATGTACCTAAACCCAAGCGTATTAAAACAATGAACCACGACAACACTTAGATAAAATTTGTTATTAAACTCATTTATTGATATTCATTCACATCTGGTCAGGAAAACCAGAGTTCTAGTCGTAGGTACCACCTGTTCACGATAAATGACAACAACAGAGACTCCACCTAAACTTATGCGTTGAGCGTTGTTTTTATTTGTTTTAAACTTATTTGACAATTAAATTACGTGTAGGGTACTAAATAATTAGTAGAAAATGCAACTTACCAATCTTTATTTTCAATCTTTCTTCAACTCGCACTTTACGCGTATCGTCCGCCATGTTAAATCCATTACTGTTTATCTCTTTCATCCGTTGTTATCTCTTTCGGAACGAGCTCGGCCGGCTTGACTGTCCCGCCACTTCCGGAGTGTCGTAATGTTCCACTTCAGCCTGTTTTCGAGTTTCGACGACTTTAAATCCAAACACTTTTATCACTTAATCCGCTTGAAGCCACAATTTTTTAATGTATTTTGACATGAAAATACAAAACTACACAAAGAATCGAAATGATTCACGGTTGCAGTGCGCATGTGCCCAATACCTGCACTTTATCAATGAATGGATGCACTTTTCAACAGTCTACCCTGACAATTACCGTATCGTAACGCATTTACAATGTCGTTTTTCACAATTAACAACTTTAGGTCATATTAAAACATTAGTGGTGTAAAACAAAAAATATTTTGAAATGTTCATTTTCATTAATGAAACAAAAAGTATGAATGGACAATTACGTCACGTCACGACGTTGCGCCTGCGCGGCCGCGGATGTAGATGTGCGAAGTGGTGGGGGTCGCTACAGTAACTAGATATTTCACGTGATATTATAAATAACAGCTCGAACATCCGTGGTGAAAGGAAATCTAATGGAGCTGGATAAGCTAGCATGTGGTTTTCATCTACTAGGACAGTATTTTACAGTATTTGAACAATATTTAAGTCGCATAAGTTATTAACTTTGCCATGCTTATATAACCTGGAAGTAGCCATATTTGTCATAGCAAATCAAAATTTATGTGTCAATTTAAAGGACTTTAGAACACCTAATATCAAAACGAGTTGCTCTCTGGATGGAGTATTAAGACTACTTTGATGAAAAGAAAAATGTAATATGTATGTCACCAGTACTATTTAATAAAATACCCGAAAACATAAAAGAACAACCAATGAGAACAACTCAAAACCATCTTACAGCATTATTATTGCAAAAACAACTATTCACTACCACTGTATCTATATGAATATCTGAATATAAGCTTCCATCTGAAAGTTTATTTTATAGTTCTGGATCTGTTTATTTTAGATCAGACGACGTTCTATGTCACAACTTTCAATCCAATGCAGGAGTTCGTCAAGGGAGTATCATATTGCGACTCATGTTTTATGTATAAATTAATACTCTTTTAAACGGAACTCAAAATGAGAATCAGCCTCAAAAACTGGACATACGAAGTCAGAAACTCTTTGAACCACGATAGGCAGATGATACAACTTTATCACGACAAGCAACACCCTGAGGTGATTAACTGGAGGACGCAGAAAAGGATGGAAGATTTTCTAACCAAAATTGAAAGTCTCAGTCTTGAATTCGTGTCCGTTATGGTGGCGTACATATGGTCGATTTCACGTTGCTGTTATGCCCTCTTTTAGTGCGTAATTACTGCAAACATAAAATAATTTGTGCCTCTTTAGTTTAAGAAGTAAAGAACTTTTTTGTGTGTACGCTGGCATCACGATCAAGCTAGCATACCCTTGGCCATTCTCGAAAACGACTTATATTATAACAACAAAACTCACACACATAATTTAGTGCCTAATTAGTGCCCGCACTTTGCAAAAATTCATAAGGATTACTCTTAAGGGGGTGCAGCGCGGACGCAAAACTGCGAGTTTCAAGTTTCTTTATGATAGCGAGCGAGTGGCGCGTGGCAGTGGTGTGACAACGGCGCACGACTACGAATACGCACGCACACTAATATCTGTACAGAGTAGGCTGGTGATTTAATTAGAGCAATGTTTACTTTCGTAAAATCAAAGGCGTTTGGGTAAAAAATAAGAAAAGTCTTAATATTTTTATATTCATGTTTTTTAATGGAAAAATAAGACAACAGTGACCTGCGAAATATCAATACAAACATTTTGATGTCGGATCATTGTTTCATTTGGGCTATATTTACAAAGTTTCTGGAGAAATAAGTTTTTAGATATCATTCTTTTACGTAATGTTTATGCAGTTTCTGGGTATTTGTTTCAAATTCCAAGACAACCATGACCTTGTGAAAGGATCAAGCTAACCTACACTAGTCCTTTTAATGTATAAGACCTATTCAGCGCCTAGCACTAGTGACTTAAAAACACGTAAATTTTCAAATTCCGCGCTGCACCCCCTTAAAGGAACGGAGATATCGAACAAGACTTGTGAATGACATTTCGAGCTGGCGTCAAAAGACAACGTACTTAACGACAATGAGAACGGAAAATAGGCTAAACAAAAAGCTAACTTTAAAAAAAGTTACGACATCTCTCTGTATAATAAGCAGTGATAGTGGAATAGGTAGAGCTAATTCACCTAAAGTTTGAAGAACGGACAAAAATAATGGAGACTCCTATGACAATGTATTTTTTCGGAACAACTGTCTGGGTTACCGGACATCGCATAATAACATTAAAAAAGAATATTATTAGTACAGTAATTGATTTCATTACTTATTTTGTATCCTAGAATTGTCGAAAATCAGTTTTATAATTTTTATAAATTCTCGCTATTATAGATTACTGGTAAACGAACGGCATTATTCCACTTCCGAGAAATTAGAGGCTGCCCAAGTCTTACGAGACATGAGCGAGACAAGAATAGATTTAGACACGCGCAAAAAATAAGTTTAATCCAATATATAACGACGAGATTGTCTATCATTTTGGAAAACAATAAAAAACGTGTCTACTTATTTTCGGCAATTCCGGGATACAAAATAAGTAATAAAATCAATTACTGTATTGATAATATTAATCTTTAATGTTCTCAAGTGATGTCCGGAAGCCCGGACAGTTGTTCCGAAAAAAAATATTGTCATAAAAAGTCTCCATTAATTTTTGTCTATGTTCTTCGAACTTTAGGTAAATTAGCCCTACCTATTCCGATCACTGATAATAAGATATAAAAATAATAATATTAATTTTGTGTGCCACTGAATGACAACTACATATTTGTTTCTAGAACTTTACATATATTTTTTATATAGTTCCACTGCGTTTTTCCGTTCTGCGGCTGCGAGATTCCATGTCATTAAAAGGGTAGCTATGTGTGTGTTGCTCGAGCTTGCCTTCTGTAGTCACCTTATTTTGTGATCTGGGCGCGCTAATTTTCAAAATTGGAGGGTTTGTAAAGGCCGCCCTCTTCGTACAGTAAATGAGTTACTTAAAATTCGCCTTACATTCAACCTAAATAAGCACAAATTTTAAAAACTACGTTTTATTTGATGATATACTATAGTATAGGTGTCATATATGTAATTAGTAATTCATATTACCAAAAGTGTTATTAAAATTACTTTTTTGCACAATTTACATATTTTGATATGTTGCTGGATTAACATTATACTCATCACGATAAGAACCAGATTGTAATACAAATTATTTTGAAAGTGCTTCCGTAACTGTATTTCTACGTAATAAATCGTATTAAAATACTTTTGGAAGTTTTCAGGAAAAGGGTTTAGCAGGCTAAGGAAGGACGTGTGGCCCCTGTAAGGAATAGTTGAATTGGTAAATGTCAATTCTTTGTCGCCTTTTAACCAGTAATCACTCCAACTTTCAACCCTCTATCTTGAATTGTCACAGAGATAATGTCAAAAATGTATTTTCTTATAAAAAAATTTCAAAATCTCCATATCCATAGCAGCTACAGCATCGAAATAAAATCACAGCTACGCAGTTTGTGTAGGAGTGTACCCTATAATTTTATTAATATTTTATACGTAAAAAATATAAGAAATAAATGTCAATTTATTTTTGACAGCTTAGATCTAACAAGTTTTTATGAAAGTACAATTATGAAAAAAATCATATAAATTGCTTATAGTATAAGTTACTAGCATACGAAAAATCAATTAATTATATTTGGTGCAACATACTAAAAAAAATTCAACTATTCCTCACAGGGGCCACACGTCCTTCCTTAGCCTGCTAGACCCCTTCCTAAGAAATGAAAAAAATCCTGGCCATTTTCAATTTAACCACAGAGCAAAGCAAAGCCACAAAGTATCTATGTTGAGAAAGGTGTCAATGGCACGCAATTTATTTCATAACGTTTTTTATGAATTAGATGCTCACTTGTGATCGTAGTAAAAATCACTGTTACAAAATATCAGCAGCAGTACTAGAATAAAAACGAAATCCTATTTGACGTTTGACGTAATTACTATTTTTGTTTTATTCTATCTACTACGTGTTGTTTGTTGACTTGAGCTAACTAAACTTTATGTTCTTATAATCAGCTTGTTTGTAGTAAAATTAGACTGTAATGGTTAAATCTCTCTGCTCAAGGTAAGAAGAAAAATAACATAATGTGGTCATCTATCAATCTGTCATGGGGAAATGCTTGGCGGGAAAGTGAAGAGTCATGTCTGCGGTTTTGTTTTATTTTCTAAAATTTGTGTTAAGTCGAATATTAATGTGAAATAATGGTGGATTATTAACCGTTAAGTGTTCGTGAGTGTGCATGAGTGTTGGCAAATGAAACAAAACAGTGCAACGTCACTAATCAAATTCTCTCAAGAAGTCCGCTTGAGGACTTAGTAAAGCCCCACATCTTTACTGAGATACTCGAGGGGTTGGGGGTATATCATTTCTCACTTCTCATTTCCATTATCATTCATCATCATCATTTCCATTATCATTCATCATCATCTTTAGGATTATAATACTAATGAAATTAAGAAACTAATGACATGGCAGCATGGTCTATGACCTTAGCCGGTTCCTCAGAGAACAAACTATTAAAAAAAAAAAAAAATCAATCTGTCATGTTTGACATTGATGACAGGTAGAGGGGTGGGTAAATTAAATATTAAAAAAAAATATATCTTTATAGGTACGTTAAAAGATTAGATTAATTCTTTAATCTAAAAATCAGTCAGTAAAATCAGAAAAAAAATATGTTAAAGGTGATATTGCTTGGAAGGGAGTATCTCTAAGTTATATTGGATAAAGGTTTAGGAATCTCATTTATAGTCTCTGAAAATTCAAAGAGTCATTTTAGATTTACAATTATATTTGTGCTATTAATATTATCAAAGTTTATTCAAGGCAAGGCTATTTATATTAATAAAGTTTCCTAAAATGTCCCCATTCACATTCTAATCAAGTCCAACACATTTATTGTAAGATGATTATGAAGTCTTAAATGGAAAAGTAGGTAAATATTGACATATTTATGTTTATATTTTTCATTTTCCGTCGCTGGGTAATCCTGATTTGACTTGTGATTTTTGAACTGATTCATTCAATCTTTTGAAAGATTTAAATCCCATTATCAATTACTCCTCTTGTGTTAGGTACCGCACTATTTAGTGATGTTTCTTGTTTCTTGAAATATTTGTTAAAAATAAAAAGTATTAAAAAGTCAAATGTCAAAGAATTCATCCAATCGAACTGTTTATATAAAAATTGTAATTTACTTTATTATTATTCTAACTAATGCATAAAAGTATATAGGTCTTAAAATTTATAATAAAGCCCATAGTTGATAAGTATGGGCATGGCATAGCACCATGCCACAACACGACATCTAGAAATGAATAGTTTAATTTAATTTAATTTTTATTTTAAGAATAAATAAAATGTATGATAACTATTCACATTCGGATATCACACTGATTTATATCACTGAAAGCGTACCAGGACCACCTGAAGATTCGTGCGAGTACACGAAATTAATAGAAAATTATAATTCACAACTTATAAAAAATTGTAAATGTGTTAAATTTTGTGCACAAAGTTCATGTTACTGTAATAACAAATCTGGCGATGGAAATTATATTCAGAGAGATGGTAAAACAGTGCTTAATAAAACCAAAAGGAAGGGCACCTCCATAATTCCTATTATAGAATGTAATGATTTGTGCACATGCCCTAAAAACTGCGGCAATCGTATTGTCCAAAGTGGTCCAGCTAAAGGTTTATATGTCAAAACCTGTGACAACACCAACAAGGGTCTTGGACTTTTTACAGAAAATGTTGTTTGCCCCGGGACATTTATCTGTGAATATGCAGGAGAAATCATCACAAAGGCGGAGGCAACAGCTAGACATGAACATAATATATCACATGGAAAAATGAATTATATATTTTGTCTTAATGAGCACAATCCGACAGGTTGTGTCATTCAAACATTTGTGGACCCTAGTTATCTTGGAAATATTGGCCGCTATGCAAACCACAGCTGTGATCCAAACTGTATAATGATTCCAGTAAGAGTTAACACTCCTGTACCAAAACTTGCAATATTTAGTTGCAAGGACATCATGCCACATACTGAAATAACTTTTCAATATGGCTTACACAATTCACTGGTTTCATCAAACTCTCCTGATGATAGAAAGAGATGTTTGTGCAATAGTCCTAAATGTATGGAATTTATGCCTTATGAAAGTTACTAAGTTTTATAATGGGAATTTATACAAATCACATAAGGCTCTTCAATTTACATGTTTGTTATTGGATGGCTGCCGCATGTTTGCACTGCGCTCCATATTAAAACAGTTGTGCAGCTGTCGGGCGGCTGGCGTTTAATATGAAACCGCATGGCAGCGGTTCGACACGAAACGTCTAAATTGAAAGAGCCCTTATAATGGTATCATGGGCATACCCTTATCACGACGTTTTGACTGAGTTGCACCAGCAAAGTCATAGACTGGCCTGTAAAAATGGAATGTGAAAGTTTATAAGTGTATACTAATAAACTGATTTCTAATCTTTGCATCTGACTCTTTTATTAAAATACCACAATACATGACACAAAATAGAATTCATAGAATTCCTTCATCACTAACTTAAATATCACAGGATCTGCCATAAAAGCAGCGCTTTTGGTGTGTTTTTTTTGGTTTTATTTATCTTGTATATTTGTGACAGTGTCCTTGGGAGGGCAATATCTTATAATAATTTTTTAAAGTAAGCAAAGAAACAAATCTTGCTGGCTCTCTAATGTGCGCAGGAGCTCATTTTTGGGCGTTTAATGGTGCAGCTAGCGCCTTCGCGTTGCGAGCTTGCAAGCTTAGTAACTTCTGCACTGGGTCACTTAGTCCGAAGGTAATTTAACAGTACAACATTACGTAAGATAGCGGTTGTTAAATCCCATTAACGCACATTGGGTCAGCGTGGTGGGAGTTGACTTGATCTCCCTATGTGCCATTCACGTAGGTAGGCCGAGCAGTAGGACGTTAAAAGACTGATGATAGTGATGGTGATAAACTGCGCTCTCAGCAGTTTTCATTATATTATTTTCAACCTCATCGAGGTGACTATTAAACCTAGTGTGCAGACATGGTGCAGACGCAGAAAGCATTAAACCCTGCTACGCACATTCTGCGCCTGCACAGAATAAAAGTTACGCCAACTATGTTCTTGTTACAATATTGCTATTTTGTCGTTGAAGGCGTTCTGCATGCGTTTCCTTTCTTCAATCAAACGAATTTTTCTTCTGAAATTTTTAAATTGCCTATATTATTGCCGGAAACGTCTCCGACGCAGACCACATCAACTTGTACTTCCATCTAATATATTGTAGTGCTGCAGCGGCAGTATGTAGGTTTGTACCAGGGATATTACGGTTATGGTTAACCTAACCGAAATAATCTGATAATAACCCAGTTGGAAATGGGTTAACATATATTTTGGGTTAACATAAATAGATGTTACATAATTAAATGTGTTAACAGGAATAGCCTGTCACAAGATAATAGCGGTTAACCTTACCCGAATCGTTAATAGGTTTTTGCATGTAAGTTCGTGTTGTCACTCAGTCGCGGGGTAGGTACCTATCCTATCAGCGCGTGCGGTGCGCCGCGCAACACCGCGCATAGTTACGAAGAAATGCTGCCGCCCATTTGGCAACGTCGCAAAATAACCGAAAACCTGGGTTAACCTTTTCATATGGGTTAACAACCCTTATTGTATGGGTTACTGTAACTGTTTATAAAGGTTACCGTTATGAATGGGTTTTCCGATCCCTGGTTTGTACCCACTGTAATGTTCCAAATAGGTAACCTTAAAACCAATCATTCAAGACCGAATTTGCAAAAGCAGAAGAATAAAAAAAATGGAAATTACAGGTTGACCATTGCTGGGCAAGGGTTTTTCTTTATCATTGAAATTAAGTAATTCGCTTTAATTGATAGCATACACACCACGGTTGCCAAACGCGAATTGTTTATCACAAATTCACAATGCTTCGCAAAGCTAGGTATGCATTGAAATAGAAACAAGTCTAGCTTAGCTACGAGGGCTGTATGAAAAGTCCTTTTAAGAAGTTAAAAAAAATTAATACAATTTATAAGTATTTATTTTTCAACATAGTCTCCTTTAAGGGCCAAACACTTATTTCAGCGAGTTTCCAATTGTTTTATCTCCTCCAAAAAATACGATTTGTCGAGTTCTGCAAAATAGCCGTAACCAGCGATGCAGTCCTCATTTGTCAAAAATTTTTGTCCTCCAAGCCATCTTTTCAAATTTGGGAATAGGTAGTAATCACACGGAGCTAGGTCTGGTGAATACGAAGCATGCGGAACCTGCTCGAAGTCCAACTCGTGTATTTTAGCCATTGCAATGGTTGACGTGTGCACTGGGGCATTGTCTTGATGAAAGAAGACTTTCTTGGGTGACAATTTTGGTCGTTTTTCCAACAATCCGGCATTAAAACGGTCCAATAACTCTGTGTAATAACGGCCATTGATAGTCTTCCCTTTTTCCAAGTAGTCAATCATGATGATTCCTTCGCCATCTCAGAAAACTGTCACCATCACTTTCCCAGTCGACAAAACAGTCTTGGCCTTCTTTGGGGCACGTTCACCAGAAGCCATCCATTGTTTGGATTGCTGTTTTGATTCGGGTGTATAATGGTGGACCCAAGTTTCGTCCACAGTGACAAATCGACTCAAAAAATTCCGAGGATTACGCTTCATCATATCCAAACACAGCTTTGAAATTCGCTTTCGTTCGCGTTTTTGTTCGATCGTCAACAAACGTGGCACCCATCGTGCAGACAGCTTTGTCATAGCCAAATCTTCGTACAGTATTTTATGTACTCGCTCAGTGGAGATGCCTACGTTCTCAGCTATTTCACGCACCTTGGGTGGGGCATCAGATGTGCTTGACCGACCACGTTTAAAATCATTTAACCAGTTATAAACAGTCTGCAACGTTGGTGCGTTAGTGGCAAGAACAGAATCAAGTTCAGTTTTTATAGTGGCAGCACTGCAACCCTTCATAAAAAATGTTTTATAACGGCACGAAATTCCGAATTTCCCATAGTTGTGAAAAATTTAGCAGTGATCACATTCAAGCAATGGTTAAAGTGTCAATTTCTTGTTTTTATGCTGAATTTTTGACAGTCTTCATTTGAAAGATTGTGCCTGCCAGTGTTAATGCCATTTACCAAATAAAAGGTTTTACATATAGTTTTTAAAAGGACTCATCAAACAGCCCTCGTATCTTAGAGCACTAAGCCTCGTATGCATCGAAATAAACGAAACTTATTTTGTCTTGGAAATTGAGCCCAGGACCTAAATGCGCTTTGCCAATCGGCCACAAAGTCCATATTTTACATAATAAAGATTAAAAACATACCTACAAAAAAAACGTATACAAAGATAAACGTTCAAGGTCTGTTAATTCTTTGTCCAAAAAAAATTTCTTCCGACATATTTGCTGTCAATACTTAACTCCAAAGTGGGCGATCTATAAATTGAGGTGTTCCCATGCAAAATTACTATGACTAGATTACTCAGTTCTAGAACCAATTTTATAGATCGGACTTAGCTCGATATATGATAACAACACAAGTAGCATTTATACAAATAATACTAAATCTCGCTTTGGAAAAACCAAACCGACGTCATCCCTAAAGATACACTGTGCTGGGCCTGTAGTACTTCATAATACCACGAACAATATCACATTTAAAATAAACAGTAAACAACTAGCTACCTACATCTTGCATGAACTTCAGATAAAATGTACATACAGGAAAACAACTGATAATATTACGAAGAAGAAGAAGAAAAAAAATCCTAATGCACGGCAATTCGGCAAGATAGCGTAAAACGACCCACGAAAATAATAATATTTCGGACTACCTACTTGTTTGTTTTTTTAAAACGACTTCAAAAATGAGCAGGCTCTCTATTTGTCTGAATATACCTATGTTTTTTTATGTAATATATTCGCGCATATATCGGATTTTTTTTTAATTCAAGAAAGCAGGTATTGCAGATATACTTTTAAGATGATTCTTTCTATATTTTATGTTGCTGTTAATCTATACTAATATTATAAAGTGGAAAGCTTTGTATTTTTGTATGTATGTATGTTTGCAACGAATAAACTCAAAAACTACTGGAATGATTTAATAAATTCTTTCACAATTAGAATGCTACATTAGCGCTGAGTAACATAGGCTATATTTAAAAAAAAAATTAAAAATAAAAGTACACCCGTGCGAAGCCGGGGCGGGCCGCTAGTTTATAATAATATTACCAACTAATTCCAACACTCACTTAGTTACGGGTATGTTCCGATATACACTGCGAGCACTGTCCAGTGCCCTTACTGGTGAGAAGTTTGTTCCGTTATGGACTGACAGTATCCTGTATCCTAGGAAAATAAATCGTCATAAATCGTCGCCATTTTTGTACTGTAAGCACTGGCATTTTCGGGGTAAGGTGCTCTCAGTGCTTTGATCACGTGATCAACAGCATTCAGAAATGACATGGATGACAGACTGGACTGCGTTCCGTTTTAAACAGTAACCAGTATAGCTAACTATAAAGGAACGGCTTCGCAGTATACTAAATTGACGTCACACCTTACAGTGCTCGCAGTGCAGATCGGAACATACCCTACTTCTTCCTACATAACGACAACATTATCGACATACGATTGCAATTTTAAATTTGTTGTAGTCGCAATAGACTAGGGTCGATAGTTTTTGAAACCAAACAAAGCATAGTAGAATGAAACCCATTGGAAATGAAAGAGAATATAACAAAAATTAAAGGAAAAATAATTTACGGGCGATCTGAGGTCGGGAAGTGGAAGGGGTTAAGGGTAAAAAAACGGTTTATCTCGATTTCCGACAAAACTACAAGTAATATGGAAAAAAGTTAAATGGCTAAGTTGTAGGTAATAAAAAGATCTACAACTTTTATATTTACACTTTTTTCACATAACCTCAAAATTTATGTGAAAAATTCAAATAACCAAGTTTTTGGTTTTTTTTTTCTTTTACAAAAAAATATTTTTTTTTCACGAAATTTGGTGAAAACTTACCTTTTTATGTCCCAAACACACTGTATCTTTATTGATTTAAAATATTTATTTTTTTCACCTTATTTTAACTAAATATCGAAAAAGGACCCTAATTTTCAATCGAAAATTCTCGCGTCAAAATATCTGCTTTTTTAAAAAACTCGGTGGGCGTTTTGTTTGTTGAAATCTCTAATTTCTGATGGTGTAAAAAAATGTATACATTACTGTGGTAAATGTTCTTAGAAAATGCAAAGAAACGAAAGTTATCTATACTATTATTATAAAGCTGAAGAGTTTGTTTGTTTGGTTGAACGCGCTAATCTCAGAAACTGCTGGTTCGAATTGAAAAAATATTTTTGTGTTGAATAGTCCATTTATTGAGGAAGGCTTTAGGCTATTGACGACCTCCTTGGTCGAGTGGCTTGCACACCGGTTTTCATGGTGTCGCTATCTCTGAGGTCCCGGGTTCGATCCCCGGTCGGATCAATTTAGAAATACCTGTTTTTCTATATTGTTTCGGGTCTGGGTGTTTCCTATGTATATTAAGTATGTATTTAAGTATATTAAGTATGTTTATCCGTTGTCTAGTTAACCATATAACGAGTTTCTTAAGGAAGCTTTTCTTGGGGCTAGATAATTGGTGTGAGTGTGGGAAACATTTATTATTATTTATTTATTTATTTATATTACATCACGCTATGACTAATAGGAGTGGAGCAGCAATGAAAAATGTTGCAATATTTAATAAGACATCTTATCAATATTCCCTTTCTTCAATAGCCCCTTCCCCACTTCTCTATGAAATACCTTTTGATGGGCTAAAATTTTCCGTGGGTCACTCAGGTAATATAAGTTATCTTAAAATAGTAATAAATAGGCATCTACACATATAATTTAAAGAAGATTCTACAACTTTCTCAAAATATTGTAACTTTAGATATATCATCATAATATATACTGACATCTCGAAACCTATGCCACTTTGCAGGGTGGGACATTGAGGCAGGGGTTTCGTCTATTTTTAAACGCGTGCGTATCCTCGCAAGATGAGCTGCTAGTTTCTTTTGGTTTTGTAGTATGCTGGTATTGGAATAAAAAAACCTGTATGATGAGATTCTTATCCAAGGCAGGTGGTAAATTCTAACCATCTTATCTATAAAAATGGGATAATTTTAGCCTTGCGTCTCATCCTTGTAAGCGATGCGAATATTCAAGGCCATGTTCGTATGTTAAAAACAATAATAACTTTATTATACAAACAACTGTTTTAGTTGAAACAAACAAAGAGACCTTTTGTTAAACCGTTTTGGCAAGATCAATTGAAACAGACTATAGGTAGTATAAGACATAGACAAGGCTTCGCGAGCACTAATAGATCGAAGCAGTAGTTTTACGGCTTTCGTATCGAGCTATTGGAGGCCTTGGCACATCACAAAAAGTTTCGAAGATTAATTTACAGCGGGGGATAACCCATGACCTATTATTAAAAAAATAAATATCGCTGCTCGTCTCTCCATCTACCAAACGCAGATTGATACAGGAAAACCCGCCGTTGCTACGTCAGCAGCAGGCACATAGGTTCATATATTTGTACATAAACCGTGGCCGGCGGCGTCCTAACGAGTTTCGTTGCGGCCGAGCAGCGCGCCACACGCACGCTTCTCATCTCGCCTTAATTCATTATTTACTGTCCACCGCTGAGGACGTGGAACGTGCCAGAGTTTGGGACATCAATTGGTGCAATCATCTCGTTGAGCGTAAACAAACGGGTGAGTGTTGCTTTGGTTTATGTAACACCATAGCGGCCAGCCGGCGCGGCATGCAGGAATCAATTGGTCAACAAAACTTTTTTTAACGCAAACAGTTGCTCAAAAGCCGGTTATAGATTTTATGTAAGTGTCGTATTTAGTACGGGTGATGGAGGCGATCGCTCGTTATTCTATAACTACGCTGGATCTACATAACTGCCGTAGGTACCTCGGTGTATCGTCAGGAAGCTCTCAATTGTCGTGTACGGGTGCGACCGTCGTTGCGTTGCGGAATCAATCTCGTATATCAATACTAGTGAACACACCACCTGGTGGTCTGTCCTGCTCCTCCCATAGTGGTTATTAACACTGTCTTTGGTTAAAACTTGTGCTGGAACTGTTGACAGTGATCGATAGAGTAAGCATTTTTATTTTTTCACTTTATTTACCTGATTCTGATTTTTGGGACAGTTTCTCTGCGACTCCTCCAAAACTTTCCTTTCCGTTATCAATATATTTTGTCAAATGTCGAAGGTCAAAGATAAGCAAAAGTGATAAGTAACACATTAACCATAAATATTTTAAAGTCAAATAACTTTAAAATACTTGGTTAGCTAATTAATTATATTGTATTGTTAATCGCCTCTGTGTTCTTATAGTTAGAACACCGCTAAACCCAGGTTGGAGGCCGGACTCGTCTTGTCCACTTGGTGGTACTACCCATCTTATCTAAGTCTGTCGTTATATTAACAACGTGAGTAGCTATTTTTCGTCAATTACTTAAGAAATAAGATAGCCAGTTACTTAATAGTTGTGGATTCCATGTGATGAAAGTGCTCCTTCATCGGCTTTATCGTCACTTAAGGCCAAGCAATTCCCGTTTATGAAAAATTTAATAAATAAATAATGCATAAATTATTAAATTTCACTTACACGGATCACTTACTAAAATGTAAGTGGAATTACTAGAAGGTTAGAAGTTGTAAAACCTGAAGCTGAACCTGTCTGAAGTATATTGAAATGCGTGCTTATGTACAGAGACTACGAAAAAGATTTAAAAAATCCATCTCAAGATCACGAGATACAAGACGCGAAAGAAGTTGCTTGTAGCTTGTTGAAGTTGTAGGCGGCCCGGTAGTATTTTATAAACTTACTTTTTTGAATAATAATTATTAACGGGATTATTATTACTATGTTTTTGTTGTGTGTGAGTATCCGATATTTCGGCACAGTTGCATGCGCCATGATCACGGATGTACCTACTGAAGTTATTGCGGGTGGCGATCTTCCTAAGTCGTTTTTTAATAGGGTACCTACATCGTTTTGCATGCTCAGAATCACCTACCCGCAATTACTTCAGTAATATCCCGTTAATAATAATTCCATGATAGTTTAAAAAGTTACATACTTGTTTGTCCTATCATAAATATAATATAAATAATTAAATATATATATATACTTTAGCCAAACAACTGGCGATTAGGTAAACATCGTCTCATTATACCTAATGCATGCTCTAATTTGTACATTCTAATGAATTCTAATCGGACAGAAACGGTAGGTAGGTATTTCCGATGTTTGTTATTATGTCATCATCATCATTAAACAAAAGAAAAACAAAAGAAAGTCCGCGAGCTCTTGTTTGATAGAATCATGGCATAACTTCCTATTATATAGAATTATGTATTTTATGTACCTATGTTTATTTATTGTAGTTTATGTATTTACAATACATATATTATATGTTTATGTATAAATAATATTTATGCATGTATTTTATATATTGATTTGTGGATTAATATCAATATTTGTAGGCAGATACAAGGTCAGCATAAATTGATTAATTCATGTACCTACCTAAATAGTCGTAAATCTTAGCACTGAGTTTGTGTTTGACGAAAACTGTCAACAATAATTGTAACTAAAATGAAAATCGGTAATTTCGTAACGCACGTCGAACGAATAAATATTTAGAAACATTACGTTTACTGAAGAACAGAGACTCGATTATGTTTACTGAATTCAAGTTTTAACAATTTAAGGTTGTTGAGCAACCATTTAAATACGATCCATCTCTTTGTTTCATTTACATTTTCAACCATAAAGACATAATGACATAAAGTTCAAAGTCTATTGACGAAGTTTGACAGTTTGTTGTAGCATGTGAGCAGGCGTGTGTACAGTCAGTAGTAAGAGTAGCTGAACACATTGGAATCGTGTCATTAATAGAAGTGCTAAAGTGTTACTTGTTTTTTTTTGGAGAGAGTTTGCTGATTGCCTCAGACGGCACTTTCAGCTTCACAGGGCTTTATGTGTTACTTGTACTATTATGTATTCTGTGGTGTTGCGTGAGTTTTGCTGCTAACTGTGAGTTTCATTCGCCATTCGACCACGTTAACGAAAACGAGAATTAGTATGGCATTGAAGCAGCGCCTCCTGGCGACATACGAAAAGAGTTAGGTACAATTTTGCCATACAAATTCTCGTTTTCGTTAACGTGATCGAATGGCGAATGAAACTTACACTAGGCATCCTGTATCATAATAAGTAAGCATGTTAACCGTATGCAATACGACCTCTTAAACAACAAGCTGAGCAACATGAGTTTAATGACGCCGCTAAACGAGTTAGCCGGGGTGTTGCTATGAGAAACCAGTCCGCTAATATCATCTTTAGCTAAGTAATCAAGACGGTCCTTAATCGTACCAAGTAGGTTTTAAACTGCAGCTATAATCTAATCTATCTGTATTATACAACGTGTAACATAAAGATGTAGTAAAAAAACTAAAAGATCCAACCGTTTCCGATCTAGAACCTATATTTTGTTGTTACTAAGACATAATTATTAACTTTAATTTGCCATGCAATTGTAAATTAAATACATATATATAAGGTCATATTTTATCAACTGCAAATATTTTGAGGATAAATTGTGGAGATCCTTGGGGGAGGCCTTTGTCCAGCAGTGGACGTCTTTTGGCTGAGATGATGATGATGATGATGATATATAAACTATTTTTATAGAAAAATCTTAAATTTTTATACGCTAGTTTTCAAGAAAAACGCCGAAAGACATTTCGATTAAAAAGAAAAATAAAGCATTTTCGGTAGTTTCAATTCAAAGGAGCCGAAACAGAGAGGCCGCAATGCCTTCACCACTTACACGTGCACCTAATTTCATTCAAAAGAGCCGAACAGAGAGGTCGCTCTTAAAAATATTACATTTTTTGTGTCAGGAAAAGTAAAAAGAAAACTAGCATGAATTTTTTTTAAATGCTAGGGCCTTATTCTCTGATATAATTAGATGTTTTGTCAAAATATTTGCAGTTGATAAAAAGTGACCTTATATATTGGTAAAGTCATGCGCTTCTGGCACGCATAAGCAAGGAGCAGTGATCATAAATACACAGAGGTTACCAAACCACTAGAGCTGTAACTTGTTTATTTTGATGTGATGTCGCAATAAAAATATTTAAATAAAAATTGCATAACAAATTAAGTTAATAATTATGTTTTAGTAACTCTGCATACGAGATCTAGATCGAATACCTACTTTTTGGATATTTTTATATTTACCATACCTTTCTGTTACAAGTTGTGTATAATAATAATATGGTTTTTGCTTATGCCTACCCCTATGGGAGACAGGCGGGAATGTATACCCAATAAACACAGAAGCGTTACAATTTGCCACATTATATCATTTTTGAACTTATGTCATTTGTAGAGAGTTATTTCGATACACTCTTGAACTTTTCGCTGTTTAATAGGACACATAAACACTTAAGACTGTAAAAAGGCCGTTTAATGGGGGAAAATATAACACTAGTAAAACTTTTGGCGTAAGTAGGGTATGTTTGTACGCTCTTATAGTACCGGTTCTTCAAAAGCATTATACTAGGAGTAAGATACACCGTTGGCAGTATTTAAGTGTCAAAGTGAATCAAATTAATGTCATTGACTGTATAAGAACGTCTTTGTGTACCCATTTATAGGGATAAATATAAGAAAGTAAATGTGGTTTTTTGGAAAATTAATAACTTTATAGTGATGTATATGTGACACTTTTTAACGCTTTCGGCTGTATTTTACGTTCATTTCCAATCCGTTAAGCAGCCTATGATCACATAATTCAAAGGATGCAATACTAATACTAAGAGCACATGAGTAAGTGCTAAGAGTGCTAGGAGAGATTATTTGTGTACCCCATTAATGTCGTTTACCTTTTATTAGGGCATCTTTGAAATATTTTACAGCTAAAAGAATCAATGTGAGACACATTAAGAGTGTTTGAACCCACAAACGACGTCATTTATTTTCAATTCACGCGTAGAGATCGATCAATGCGAACGTAATTATTGTGTATTTTGTTGTTTTTACGCTGGAAAATGATGCAAAAATCTTGGAAATTGAGAGCCAAAAGTGGTGTAGTAAGGAGAAAAGTTATCAAAGAATATTTGACTTTGATTAATAAAAACAGTGGCGATGCAATTCCAGGGGGTCACAATTTTTATCACAAGAGGGTCCCGTACGAAGGGAAAATGAAATTGCTATAAATGCGTCAAATGCTGATAATATTCCTAGAGTGACAGAAAATATTACACGGGGGGGGGGGGGTTCCGTATACAATGAAAATGAAAGAAAATTATGCTCTAAACATAAATAATGCTGAATGTATTAATGTGATATCTGAAGATCAATTTTTAATGTCCGATAGTTCTAGTTCTGACGAAAGTAATAAGATCTAGCAGCAATAGTCAAGTGCGTAAGGAATTTTTGTAGGGTTACAAAGTTTGTTACGTATAAAATTAGTTAAATAACTTATGGGTCATTCTTGTTTAGGCCAATTTAAATTTCGTAGAAATAAAAGTGCTTTAATATCTTTCATATTCATATATTAAATGCCAAATACTATAAAATTAACTTAAATGGCACGGAATTAGATCGTTTTTTACTTTGTATCATAAAAATAACAAAAAAACTAAAATTATTGGTAACAGAAGATACCCTTAGGACCACAGAAGATAACATAATTCAAAATGTAAATAACAATCATACAGCAACTAAATTAACAGTCTTCTTAGAAAATAGAAAACAAATCTCACTTTTAAATTCAACGTATTTCATTAAAATAATCATCATTATACAGCAAATAAAAAATATAATCGAACTGACCACAGAAGGGATAATCTTTTCTGTGGTCTTTGTCTAGGATCATTGATCCTTACCCTTTTTATTTTACTTACTTAAAATAAAAAGGGTACATTCATATGAAGTTGTTATTTTTATTTTGAGCACCCTTCCCTGCAGAACGGTTCATAGAATTATCTTCGATATCATAATGAACATTTCTCCAAGAGTCGAAGTCACTTTCTGTGCCAAATATATTGTATCATACTTTTTTTTTAGCTTGGTGTCCTCCAAGCATTGTAATAGACTCTGTAGACAAGTAAGTTTCAGAATCAAGCATTGCTTGGCTATCATCTTGCAATGGTGATTGCGTAGGATCATCAAATATAGCCGGACCGTCAGACTCAGCATGAGATTCACTTTCAGAATTACAAACTAAAATCCTTTTTCGTCTGACATTTGAAGAGGGATTAAATGCAATTTCGATTGATTTTTCTAATCTAGATTCTAAAACACGGTAATTATTCTTCTTTTATTTTTTGCGGCAACTATACCACCAGATAATACACGAGATGAGTTGGATACAGAAGGGCTTGAAGGTGGTGTTTCGAGCACCCTTTGTGTTCTGCCTGTACTTTCGAGCCTTCTCTCTCCACTTTCTGCGCAAAACCCTTTGTTCGCGTGGTGTTTAG
The DNA here is from genome assembly GCA_963082485.1 of Eudonia mercurella. Classification (NCBI taxonomy): domain Eukaryota; kingdom Metazoa; phylum Arthropoda; class Insecta; order Lepidoptera; family Crambidae; genus Eudonia; species Eudonia mercurella. The sequence continues at coordinate 7,537,689 of OY720025.1, forward strand.
TCGTTAATAGTCTTTATCTTTTATTCTTCCTTTTTTTATAACATCTTTCCCGATATTTCCGGCGACGTTCTTCTAAGGCAACATGAAACTTTCTCTCCTTTTCTCTTAATTTTCGCATTGTATTTTTTTTTGTCTTTACGATTCTTTTTCTTTTCGTCTTCTGTTGTTATCCCATCGTTTTCATGGCATAGCTATATAACCTACAACTAAAAATAACAATTCAAAAAAAGTTCTAATTACAAAAAAAAAACTGCAAAAATGTAATTAAAATAGTTTTGAGTCCCTACGCTCAAGTAAAGATTAACTTTTTTAAATGAGATTTGTCACCAGTTTAATCTATTTAAATCTAAACATATAATTAATTAAATTAAAAGCACAACTTAGAAGTTGGTCTCTTGTGTGGTCATCATATCTTCCGTGGTCACCTTGGACCACAGAAAAGATGACCACGGAAGGGACGTTTCTTCATGAAACAATTTCTGGTTAGTTTGTATTTTGAGGTTATGCAAAAGCAATATAGTTTTCAAATAAAACACCCAATTATCTACAAGATCAACATCAAATTATATTTTTAATTGCAGTACTTACCACTATACGACAGTAACAGAAGGGATCTTTGAACTTTTACACCAAAATTTTTACTATGAGAATGATTTTTTGTGACACAATTGTTGCGTTCACCCAGAAGCACGATGCACTGGTATTTAAACGTACATTTCAGTGTTGTTAGAAGGCAAAAATTAAATCATTGCGGTCGTTAATTTGTTACCTGTTGCGAAATTTGTGTATGACCACGGAAGGATACGCGAACTATGGGACATTTTGAGAACACCGGAATTACTGTTGTAAAACATTTCTAAATTTAATTTCGTAAAGGTATGTTGTACACAAGGGTTCTTGTAAATATATGGGTATATAAAGAAAAAAGTTGATGTTCATTAAGTATTTTTTTAACCTGGTCAAACCTGTGAAGGTCGAATTCCAACAGACCACAGAGGGAGACAAATGAAACAAAAATCTTATTTTATTAAAGTTATATTTTAAGAAAATTGTGCAGATTTAATTATTAATCAATGTTATTAAAGCTATCTTTCATTCCATGTGATTTTTGTTTTTATGTGTATAACATATTTTAAGATATTTAGATCCAACATAATTTATGCAGTCTAGAAGAATGACCCTTATAATTTTTAGCTATAGATATCAAAATGTTCATAATAGATTTTTACCCCGAGGAGGGATTTTCCTTCCAATAAAGCTCATCCCTAAATTTAGTTACAAGGGAACTAAGAAGGTTTACATTGTACGACGTATACAACCATAACTTTTTATAAATTCTTACAGTTCTATATTTGTTCACTTGTGTCCCTCCGTTACGATTACAGTTGATTAATCTAACACGAGTGAACTTGTGTAATGCCAACAGAGTTAATATGAAATTTTAGTGGGCCACTTATAAAACGAGCCATATTGTTATTTTAACAGACCGCAATCATAATAAATTAAGACGCGGATTTATGATGATATGATTTAACTTTAAATCAACTTTTTTTGCATACCGTCTACTTGTGCATGCATACAAATACTGAATAGCGTCTTGTTCATTTTTATTTTTAGTAAATAAAATTTATTAAGGTTATTTGTCGTGATTATATTTTAATAGTAATAAAACACATTTCTACTACCAGTTCTCTGAATAATCCAAATACACAACACTTCAATTGACATCTTTATGGAATAAGAACTTGGTGGACTATGTTTTTTAACGAAATCTGAAGTAATTGATCTAAATGTTAAAATAATTTTTAACGCAAATTTTGTAGCGAACAAATTACAAAAACACAAATGCTGAAAAAATTTCCACGAGCAGGATTTGAACCTGCACCCTTCTGACATTCTGGGTCAAGTGCTCTTCCAATTGAGCTATCGTGGTTCTAACCAACCCGCCGAAATTATTCAACACTTTTAACTTTGAAAGCCAAAGGCGCCCATTCAATGTCAACAACTACCGTCACTAACATCCGATCATAATATTTTTGCAAATATTAAAGATCAGTTAAGAAGAAGAGCACCTGACCCGGAATGTCAGAAGGGTGCAGGTTCAAATCTTGCTCGTGGAAATTTTTTCAGCATTTGTGTTTTTGTAATTGATCTAAATTAACACCACGTCGAGTCGCTCGTGAACCTATAGGCTAACTACAGCATTATTTATGTCCACGTTTGATGTTAAGACTGTAATAAGGGTAACGTTACTCCTTATAATTCCTGTGGGAGGCCCATGTTACCATTTATAATGCTGTTATAATGCCTGTTACCGTTAATAATGCTCTAAGAACACTATAATAATGCTCTTATAAAGGGGATGTGAACCAAAGGCTGTATAAAATGTGCCCAATCCTCTTAAAATGCTTGTGCATATACCCTTATAACGACCTTCTAATGCAAAAAGGACACATGTGACTCGGTAGAAAGCTACTATAATGCTCCGTGTTTATTGGGTATACTTTCTTCAAAACTAGTGGTTTGCTCACTAGGTGGAACCTACATAACTCCTTGTGTATGCTATTTATGAATTTCGGTTTAGTCTAACTATATTGTAAAATTCTCATGGCTATGTAATAGACTGTAACCTGTATAGTATAATGTTTTATTCAAGACGAACTTTGTTGTAGTATTTTCGAAAGTTACCTTATTTAGCAACTATATAAAACTTAGTTGAATACTAAGAGGATAACATGTCCAAAAAAAACACACGATTTCTAAATTACCTAATTGATTGATTGATTAATTAAATTAAATAATAATAGAAGTAATTTTATTCAAAATGCACATAAAACAAAGTATTATTAAATTGTTTTAGATTGTCTGTAAATCTCGTTAGTAATAAACTTAATTGGGTATTACTAGGAGGATAACGGGTCCAACAAATGGTCACGACTTCCAAATTATCTACCGGCATCTTTAAATCAAACTAACAATACAAAGGTGTTCTCAGGAAGGAAGGTCAACCAAAGACATAACAAAAAGCTTTTAATAGGGCAAGCGCGAGTCGGACACTGGCCGTAAAGGATCTTCATTGCCTAGTTTTAACTAATCTAGTAAAGTAGGTAAGTAATAAGCCTATACTGCTTACTGTCCTATACTGCCCCCTACATTATAATCAATTCATCAACAGAAACAGTGAAACAGGGGTGTGTAATAGCCCCCACTCTGTTTGCCTTATACTTTGCAGTAGTTGTCGAGGAAGTCTCACAATCAGTCTCCGAAGGAGTGCGCATCCGCTTTCGCACAGATGGCGGGCTCTTCAACTTGGCTAGACTCAGGGCGCGCACAAAAGTGTCGCATACATTAATTACAAATATCATGTATGCTGATGACTTGTGCTTCCTAGCAGAATCCGCAGGTGCCCTGCAAAAACTTATGACTGTTTTTCACCAAGCTTGCTGTAAGTTCGGCCTGAAGGTCAGTGTCAAGAAGACGGAAGTGATGTCCCTAGACACCCATGGTCATGAGACACTGGCCATAAAACTTGATGAGGACGTGTTGAAGCAGGTACATAAGTTTCGATACCTGGGGAGCACTGTAACATCTAAGTGCAGCCTTGATGCCGAAATCAACAGCAGAGTCGGCGCTGCAGCTGCAGCATTCGGCAAGCTATGTTCCAAGGTGTTCTGCTCACACGATATAAAGCTGCCCACCAAAATATCCGTATACATGGCGGTTGTGCTGCCAAATCTTTTATATTCCTCCGAGGCGTGGTGCTTGTATAGGCACCAAATACGCACATTAGATCGCTTTCACCTGAAATGTCTGCGAAAAATCTTGAACATCAGATGGTCTGACTGTGTGCGAAATACCGAAGTTTTGCGACGAGCCAATCCCAACTAACACATTAGTGAATATTGCAGCTTATCTTGTAACTCACAGGTCCATAAAGTTTCTATATTGGTGGAAAATGCAGCATCTTGTTGCTCATGAGTGGAAAATATGGGTGCAACCTATAAAAACCACTTTAAGTGGCATATTTTTGATAACGCCGCTTAAAGTGACACAGTAGTTAATTTTGATACCTTTTTAAATCTCACAATGCTATAAGAGAGTCATAATTCACTAAAAGTGGTAAGATTGATCTAATAATACCTTTTGAAGATCTGACAAGCGCAAAACAGTGGCAAGTATCATTGCTGTACAACCATTTCATTAGGAAGTAATATTCACTTTTAGACCACTTAAGTGTTTATATAATACCCAGAAAGATGTCATATGATACTACAAGTTACAAACAAGGTCCAATTTTCCCCTAATTAAACTTTAGTTTATTATAATCACTCATATGCTCCCAGATTAGACTTTATGACGGTAACACAGTGATTTTTATCACTTTGACCCGCAGAGAAGTAACAAACAGGTGGAAATTGGAACCAACAAACACATTTCGATGTCGCCATTTTTTTATTATGGCGTTTGATAAAGCCGACTGTTTATTTCCATAATTGTGCAACTGTGCAATAGTTAGCGACTGATAGAATACATTTACAATTTATCCAGCAAATTATGAACAATACGAGATGATACACCACTTCTTTTTTTGAAAATTTAGTTAATATTAATACTTATAGTTTTTGTTAAAAGATTATTCTATGTCATTAAATCAATGGCGCGCAAAAATATTGAAAGAAAACATATACATATTTGACGGTAAAATATTGTTCCCATTTCTCTAAGATGCACATAATGCTAAATATTTGAAATGAACATTCTTACATTATTAAAATAATTGATGACATAAAAATCCCAATACCATAATCTGAACTGATCGAATTGAATGCATAATAACAACGACGAATTCGTTCACTCAGTCATTCATTGTTCAGGTGGCAAAGAAGCTGCAATTTTCATCTTGAAGCACAATCGAATATGCTATAGACCTATTATGCGATGTGCCCACTTAGCGCCATATCTGCTGCTTTAGGGTTCTATAGCGCGCTATAGACTTTGCCTTTAGCCACCACAGTTACAATTTTATACGCTATGGACCCTGTATGCCACAAGTTTGTGTTAGTTGGGATGTTGGTGGCATTGAGGCTTACATAATGCGTCGACAGCTTCGGTGGTGCGGTCATGTATCCCGTATGTCGGATGAGAGAGTGGCGAAGCGCATCTTTTATTCTGAACTTGAGGAGGGCAAGCGGAAAATCGGCGGACAACTCCTCCGATATAAAGACGTTCAGAAGCGTCATATGAAGAGATGCAGCATTGACCGCTCTCTTTGGGAGGATTTGGCAGCACAGCGGTTTGAATGGCGCGGGCATGTGCAGCGGCAAGTACGCAATTTCGAGGAGCAGCGTCAAGCTGACCTCGACGTGAAACGCGACCAGCTTAAAGCGCGTACACCCGCAGCTATTGCCTACAATATTGTAAACGGCAAACTGAAATGCCCACATTGTGCACGAGAGTTTGCCGCGAAGATTGGCTATGTAAGTCATCTTCGTGCGCATCAGCGCAGACCCGACTAGGAGTCGAAGAGGTCGCCATGGCCGAAACCGGTCGGAATCCAATAAATAATAAATAATAATAAATCAATTCATCGCTACAATTGGCTTAATCACCACGCTTACCAAATGCGGGTTGGGAATCCGGAGCAGGCTGCCCGACCTGGGAATTGAACAAAGGACCTCCGGTTATCGGGCCGAGCGCTTAGCCACTTGGCCACAGAGTTACACTGAAAGTAAAAGTTTAATTTTATCTAAGCTCACTCCAAATAGCTCGGTTAGTTAGTAATAACAATTAACAGGTAATAATAAGGCTTGCGTTAAATTCGCCTGGCTGGTTGTTATTTCTACTAAGATCCCTAACAAGAAACTTAGTTGTTTACTATTTTCGGTTTGGTACCATAAAAAGATATTAATATGTTGTTATAAATCTCAAGCAGGAAAATCTTAGTGGCAATCACGTGGCAATCATAGACGGCCATTTTCGCTGCCACGATATCGTTAGGATCAAAAGCTGCTATGAGCATATTTATTACCATATAATGATCTCAGCTTGCTTGGAGACGGGTACGTAATTGGCTACCAATTTATATAAAAAGTTTACTTTTTATAAAAAAAAGTTTAATTTATATAAAAAAAAGTTTAGTTTATATAAAAAAAACTAGGTATAGATTAGGACAGTTATTATTACTGTGGCTCCCAGTAATCGAAATTCGAACGTTACATAATAAATAACTGTAACACGTAGGTAGGTATTATGCATAAATTTTATCTTTCGGGACTCCTTATCCATGTAAACTTTAACTTTACAGAACCTCACTCTGAGCGCAGTGTTTAAAAGGGGCATGCTTCATGTTTTAATAATATAGATAGAGACTAAGTTCGGTTTTTAATATACAGGATATTTGGTGCATCGCTTGTCAATTTACGCAACCATTAGCTTACTCTTCAGCCGCAATAACTTAATTTTTTTTATGTTTCTGTTCTTTTAGTTCTTCACATTCAAAGTTACTTGCAAGTAACATCTAGTTACCTTTTCATGACTCACATGTGGAGTTGGTAAATATGCCTATTTATTAGTAACACAACTTTACTCAAAAGAAAACTAAAAGCAATCATGATCTTTAAAAAAAGTTAAATAATCCACCCACTTATGTTTTAACTAGGTATAGCTCGCGTAAACTTTAGAAAACAATAGGTAGGTATAACCTGTAAATTACCTAGGTATTTACAACCGGGAAGACACAATAACAACATACAACATGTAGATATGTTTATTTTTTATTTTATTTATTTTATTTAAACTTTTGCAACATAACTATCACATGGCGGACTTAATGCCTGAGGCATTCTCTACCAGTCAACCATACAACTTAATTGCACTTGCTAATGTTATTAATATTTGATTTAAGTGTAAGTAAGTATATAATATATATATCGACATTATTAGTTCTTTAACAGACACAGATGAAATTAAACTCTTTTTAAATGTTACAATTTATTTACTTATCATTTTTCTTCACCAGATGCGGATACCTACACTAGCTTTGTAGTGCTTAAGATAAAAATATAAATTTAATGTAGCTTTGATATCTATCACATAGGTATTTAATATTAATATTTTCTGCTAACATAGGTCACGAAGTCGTGATAAACATTCATACTTACGTAACCTATCTACCTAATAAGTATATGATTTGTATAAGACACTGTTATTAAAAATATTCAGAGTTCTGGATTTATATAATTTATGTGCATGCGGACGTTAAGTTAGGTATTAATTACAAACATCGATCCTTCGCAAAACTTTTTACAAGGATTTGTTAGGCAGGTGTCTCACCACCGGCGATGAGCGAGTAGCGAGTAGAGCTAGAAACTAGAAGCGAGGTGGCGAGCAGCGACGAGCGAGTCGTAGTTGTCGTTGGGCTATAAGCGAGTGTTCTTGTGCGATAGGCGATTACAATAATCGCAATACTCGCTCGGGGGCGGCTAGTCCTGTAGACATGAGCAAAGTCGTTATTTTTCGTTCATAGTAACGGTATATTTAAGAAAAACGTACCTACCTACATCTCGTTATTATTTTATGTTGTCTTGTCATCACTATCACTACATAGTATAAAACAAAGTCGCTTTCTCTGTCCCTATGTCCCTTTGTGTGCTTAGATCTTTAAAACTACGCAACGGATTATGATGCGGTTTTTTTTAATGATAGAGTGATTCAAGAGGAAGGTTTATATGTATAATACATGCATATAGTAGAGCAACACTGATAATATCAGCATTGCAACCGTGCGAAGCCGGGGGCGGGTCGCTAGTTCTTAAATATGTACGAAAATCTCCATTTTACAACTCGTTGAATATTTTAAACTCTTTGTATTCTCTTTTGAAATAATTAATATTTTGCATCCAAATTCTTCTTTTCAAAATATTCCTTTTTTCTTCTGTTATTTAGAAGTGCCGTTGCTACTACACAAATGCTATTATAACATACATCATCGTCGTCGTCTGAACTAGTCAACAATGATAGTTCAAATAATTATTCTGAATTCATTATGTATGTTAGCTATGCCTAGCACTCAGATCCGCACTCTAGGTAGAAATGACCACTGGTTGATCGCTCGACGAGTGATCTGGGTGTCTAGTGTGAGTTTCATGCGCGATTCGATCATGTTAACGAAAACGAGAATTAATATGGCAAAGTTCTCTTATGTCGCCAAGAGGCGCTGCTTCAATGCCATGCTAGGTAATTTTCGTTTTCGTAAACGTAATCGAATGAATATATCCGTAATAAACAAAACTCACACTAGGCACCCGACCGCCAAGCGAGTATTGCTCAGCGGCAAACTAGTAAAGCGAGTACTCGCCGGCGGCAGTGTGAACAGTCAGCGATCAACTATTTATATATGCATCTCTTTTATTGACACAGGATCTATATCTATTGTACGTTTCTTGAGCGAGAAAATAGTCGATAGTTCGTCGCTTACTCGCCGGCGGCAGTAGGACAGCTGTCTTATTTTTGAAAGCAATTGCAAACTCCTTGTCACGGACATTACAGAGATAATTTAAAAGAAGGTTTAACGATATGTATGAGGGTGTGGACTGTGAATTTATTGATCTTCTGCACTCTGCATCTGCACCATTTCACAACGTCTAAGATCGATATAGAAATTTACCAAATTTATTTTCGTCACCATCAGCAACGTGTAAACGTCTTACGTCAATCGTCAGACAATTACAGCACATGGGGTGATCAGGCCATGAAACAACCAACGAACGTTCCGAAAAAAATGTTACATAATGATAGCCTAAGTCGAGTTCCCTGGAATTACTCGCAAAAATATATTTTTTTAAATATATTTTCTTGTTGCAGGTATCAGGATGAGGCCGCAATGGCTGGCTTTGGGATGGGTGTGCCTCCTCGCGGGCTCGGTTTACTCCGCAGCAGATTTAACAAAATATGACAAATCTTTTTATATACACAGTAGCCAAACCTTAGATACTTTTCCAGTAGTAGGTATATTAGTAATTAAGTCTGTCTTTCCACCAGTGATGGGTGATTTCAAAGACAAACTACGAAACTATGTGTCTATGATATTATACGTGCTATGATGATATGCGGGAAAGCGATGATCTGCTAGTGTAGGGCAAGCTCCATCCTTCAAATACACCACTTGCGAAACAGTTCTTTGTCCCACCACTATGCATGGGGTGCCTGATTTATGAGCCAGAGTCATGGAAAATTGGACATTTCGGATGCGCTCCACTCAGAGAAGTCGTGGCGGAAATTTAAACGATGTTATATTCCCCACATAATGGCGTCGATAGGTCTTTCTAACGAATACAAATTTTGATGATATCTCACACACACTTTGTTTTATTTAAATTTAAAGAAAGGAAGCGCTAAATGAAAGACCCTATATTATACATATAGACAAGAATTGCTCCTTTAAAGGTATTAGATATAGATTGTCCTCTTTGGTTTCGTGGATGGCGATGTTTATATTGGTACATGATTGCAGAGTACCTCCGCACCAGTCACTGAGGTGACAACCGAGGAGCCGGTGCCTCCCATCAAGCTGACCGACATGGAGGTGACGTCGACGATCGCGCTGCGGTACGCGCACACCGCGGTTGTCACAAGCGTGCGCAACCCGGCCAAACGCGCGCAGGAAGCCACCTTCAGGGTCCTACTGCCTGAGACTGCTTTTATCAGCGGCTTCACTATGTACGTTGAAACTTTTCACTGTTTTATGACGTTGCTTGTATCTATCGATTAGTCTCGTAAGCTGCACAGTCACGCGCATGAAGCCATCTTTAGGGTCCTGCTGCCGGAGACGGCCTTCATCAGCAGCCGTTGATGAAAGCCTGAAGCCGTGAAGCCTCTCCATGTGCATTCAAACCTTTCACTGTTTACGTGACGTTGCTTGTATTTAGCGAAAAGTCCCACAAACGAAAGAAACGGCGGTTTTGTTCATCTGTCATACTGCCACTTACGACTAGCACGATAAGTCTTGCGTTCCATCACCAGCGGGATGTTATTATAATGCTGGTGGTTGATTATAGCGCTTAATTTAAATCCACCGGGCTAGCGTAGCTACCACCACGTCGTCTTAAGTCTGTCGCCATAAGAATGCAATGTTTCTAGAGTTCCGTCATCCACTTCCTCGGTATTTTAGGATTTCGGGTGAGATAATAACCGACTGCAAAAATATCACGCCTCTTCTGAAACCGTGGCCATGCTTGAATAATAATGACATGATGTAATAAGGTGCTTCATTTATTTACAGGACCCTTGAAGGAAAATCTTACAAGGCATACGTTAAAGAAAAGGAAGAGGCAAAACAGATCTACAATCAAGCAGTATCGCAGGGGTTGGGCGCTGCACACGTAGCTGTCAAGTAAGTAATCTAAAACAGATAATTATGACAAAGGCTTAGTATAGAAGATACCGAGATAGATGAGAGGACTCTCGCTCTTTCGATGCTGTGCTATAATTATTAGATTATGTATTATAGCTATATTACTTTGATTGTAACCTAGATTTCCCAACCCCACTTTTCAGGGCCCGCGACTCCAACCAATTCACCGTCTCTGTGAACGTGGAGCCGAACACAGTGGCCATATTTAACCTGACGTACGAAGAGTTGCTGGTGCGTCGCAACGGCGTTTACAATCATGCCATCAACTTGCACCCGGGCGCTCTGGTGCCCAAGCTCACCGTTACTGTCAACGTTAAGGAGACGCAGAAGATCACCACTCTGAGAGTGCCTGAAGTCAGGACTGGCAATGAGATCGACGCTACAGAGGAGGATGCCCGTAAGTACAGACGCTTGCACATCGGACTATTTAAAATTGACAAATTTCTTCAATAAATGTTCAACCATTTACGTACGTAAAGTTTATTGAGGAAATTTAACTTTGACGTGTGTGTAGCTCTTTTACTGCAAACTCTGAAGCCAGACGAATTTACTGTTCAAGTATTATCCGATCCGAACCCCTCGGATCCGATCCGAACCCCTCGGAGAATCTAATGGGGCACGGGGGCACGCCACTAGTGCGTGATGCTGTTCCCTCTAGAAAACCTCCAAAGGTTATTCGTTTCACACGGCTTGAGGAACCCTTTAAGTTTCTCGCTACCCTCAAAAAAAGCCAGGTAAAGCTGAAAACGTAGCTTTTGTGACGTCGTGTAACCTTGCTACGGGTAGAGATTGCTGTCAAGATTCACGTACGCGCTTTATGAATTTAAAAAATGTACCGATTTGAAGTCTTCCAAAACTGTCTCTGTACTATGCTTATGCAAATTCCTGGTTAAGCTATGGTATAATTTTATGGGCAAAGGGCAAACATCGGTAAATTATTTATTCTTCAAAAAAAATGTGTAAGAATATTGGTGAACATAACTGAAATGGAAAGCTGAAGGCCGCATTTTATACGACTTGAAATTCTTACATTTACTTATTGGAAATGTGTTTTTGTTAGAAAAAACATACACTTGTACTCGCAGGCAAAATATTATTACAAAAACCCACGTAGTTTACGACACGGGGAAAGGTTGGCATTGCCATTTAAGTACAAAATTTAATTAATTGATATAATAATATTTCGAGCTAAAATGTATGTGTATTATGTGAAAATGTGTAGCCTTAAGTCATTTTAATTATGTTAATGTTTAATTATTTGTTATTAATTTAAATTGATTATTTTTTTATATTGACGTAATCAGTCGTTATTTATTTTTTTCTTTAATTTACTCAAATGTTTCGCGAATTGATTTTGAATGTGTTTGTATTTTAATTTATATTTTATGTTGCAATGCCCTGTTCAGGGCCTATGTTTGAATCTAATTATTATTTTAAGACCAATGTACACAACATAGAGCAATAAAAGAATTTGAAATTGAAATGGCGTATGAGGCAATCGGCAAACTCTCTCCAAAAAAAATGTTCAAGTATTTCTATTAACTCTTTTGCATTGCTTGATTTTTTCTAGTTAGGTTAGTTTTTTTTTACTAAATTTCATTTCAGCAGGCAAAAACAAAGGTTTGGATATTTCCGAGCAGTCAGTTAGAAATCAAGATGCAACTTTTAATTAAACTAAATATGTGTTCAATAGCTAAAAATTCAATAATTTTCTTATATTTTCAGAGAATTCTAAAGCCGTCATAGAAAAGAGCAACAATGATCGTGAAGCTAAAATTGTCTTCAAACCCAATTTAGAAGAGCAGCAAAGACTAATAGAGATATACAGAGAGAAGACAAAGGAAACCCGTACACCTTCATACTCATACGGATACGATCCCAACGAGGACGGAAACGTGAAGGAAGCTGATGGCGTACTCGGACAGTTTGTGGTCCAATATGACGTGGAACGAGCCAAGAATGGCGAAGTTCTAGTAAGTGAACCATTGCCATTTATTACCTTTTTAATAGATTACGACTTCAAAAAGGAATAGGTCTTATTTCGTCTATTCTCTGCATAATGAGAGTGATGACTGATCTTTGCTTCGTTTTCTGTATTAATTTTCGTCTTATGTATTATGCGAGACATTTATTGCGAGAATTTGACATTCTTAATATGTTACAGTGTAGGTATGCTAGCAATTTCCTCGTAATTACGAATACTAACAAGATCACATCCCATGATTTTTGTTCTTCGATGATATATAACCTTATATCTACAGCTTCAAGTATAAAACTTACTTTAGTAAAAGTAGGTCGCTTCAAGACTTTGAAATAAGTATTTCGCCTCACCCTACAGGTGAACGACGGATACTTCGTGCACTTCTTCGCCCCCTCGGAGCTGCCCCCCCTCAACAAGCACGTGGTGTTCGTGCTGGACACGTCCGGCTCCATGACGGACCGCAAGATCGTGCAGCTGCGCGAGGCCATGCAGACCATCCTTGGCGAGCTCAACCAGGGCGACTACTTCAACATTGTGGAGTTCTCCTCTTCTGTCAAGGTAAATTTATATAATTTTGCATACAGATGCAGTCTTTTTACCAATATATTTTCTTGTGATTAAGTCTAATATTTTGTATAGAGTTTAAGTGTTTCCCATTTCCATTCCCATTCGTCGTCCCAGTGACTCAATGTTCTTTTATTTATCTTTTCTATGCATTCTATTCATTCACCTTCAACCTTCAAGACGGCTTATTTATTCTCTTCAGCCTCATGTGACTTACCAGAAAATACTGTTAAATAGCCCTATTTCGCACTCATTCAGAATTCTTAAAAAAGATTCAATGTAAGAAGATCCATAACCTCCACTTTGAGGATCGACCCTAATTGGCCAACAATGTTTTAGGTTATTTTTCCCGTCCTTATTTTGATAGCTGCAAGCATTTTTCTAACTGTCCTATTACAGGTTTACGAGATGAAAGAGGCGGACAAAGAGCCGATGCAACACAGCAATTACGGATACCACTTCCCGGACTACAACTCGGTGCCGAAGCTGGTGCCGCCGACGCAGGCCACCCCCGACAACGTCGCCAAGGCTAAGGTCATCATCAGCCGGCTTTACGCTAGTGGCGGTGAGTATCTACACTTACTAGATTACATAGGAATGTCAAAGCTGGTGTTACTAACTAATGACCTGACGATGTGACCTTGGCTAAGGTCATCATCAGCCGGCTTTACGCTAGTGGCGGTGAGTATCTACACTTACTAGATTACATAGGAATGTCAAAGCTGGTGTTACTGACTAATGACTTGACGATGTGGCCTTGGCTAAGGTCATCATCAGCCGGCTTTACGCTAGTGGCAGTAAGTATCCACTACAACGGAATGTCAAAGTTGGGTCAAAAATAAGGAGATCCCAGAAGGGAAGCTTAAGGGTGCGCCGACCAAAAAATGCCAAAAGTGCAGTCACGGTTGATATACAAGTTGATATAATTGAAAATACTATCGTATGACATAAACAAAATATATATTTAGTATCAAAGGGAACGTCTTTACAATTAGTCCGATCCATAAATTCATAACACACTATTTTAGTTTTTTCTACAATATCATTTAAAGTTGGGTAAAAATCATGAAAACGAGTGGCGGCGTTTAGTTGATTTCTTATAGTTTATCTAAATTATTAAACCTCTGATTTTGTCTAAACAATCACCAATGTCTAAACTACAAATCGTCTGTCTCACATTTTCGATTTATCAAGCGGTTATTAAAATTATTATTTTACAAATTAACACGTTAAATTCCCCATACAAAATTAGTACGAGTATGGCCGCGCGGCTTCAAATAAATATGGACGAAGACATTACACTTGTCACTTACGGACGGCGCACCACGCTCAATCAAACCAGTCCGAGTTCACGTCCGTGAGACGTTGTCTATGTGCGCGTTGCTCGAGCGCATTTGTATGAAGTTTACCTTCTGCAGTCTCCTTATTTTGTGGCTGGGTGCCTTTGTAAGAAAATTTTCTGATGGCCTCAGACCGCCTTTTCAGCGTCACCAGACTTTTCTGGGGGCAGCGAGAAGCTTAAAGACAGGAATGGCATCACGCAAGCGTGTCCCCTTTCCCAACTAAATTCTCCGAGGGGTTCAGATCAGATCGGGAGCGGTACCACCCGAGGGCGCCTCTAGAGGCTAGGTCTTCGTGGGGGTGGGGAAGCTGAGTGCCATTGACCAGGATTACCACTGACAACGTGGCCAAGGCTAAGGTCATCATCAGCTGGCTTTATGCTAGTGGCTGTGAGTATCCACTTTACTGAACTACTGGATAACAACGGAATGTCAAAACTGGTGCCACTGACCAGAAGCACCCTTTACGACGTGGCCTAGACAGAGCCGGATTAAGTCCTGTAAAGTCCCCTAGGCACTGCATGTTTAAGGGCCTCTATCTTCTAGGCTGAGCTAAAAAAAACCTTAATTTTCTCTGACCGAGGCCATTTCGCGATTTCTCTGAGAGGCCCCTAAACGACGCGTGCTTTAGGGCTTTAGGTTATTCCGGTACTTTATGTCATGTCAACTTTATGCCAAAGAGATGTAAGTAGTTAAATGTCTTTGCTTTGCTAACGATGGTGTGCCCTCACTTCTTCGAAAATCAGGACGTTGCTATTTTTAGATAGATAATTTAATTGCAACATTATAATCATAATATTTGATCAGTTAACGATCTTTCTTTTACTCGTTTAGGAAAGTAGCAATGTCACTATTACTCAGAACCAAGACAATGGATCACGTTCACCTTATTGATATGTAAACAGCACGAGCAGCCCATGTTGGAACACATTGTTAATGGTAGTACGTCGCTCATATTACCTGTTACTTTCAATTCAAGTAGCGACATTTTTTTGTAGTCTCCGTTCTCATTATTGTTTATTTAATCAAATGAGGCCAAGTACTTAATTATTTAATTTTTTATTTCAAAGCCTTCTTTCTTACTATATGCATACTGCGATTAAATGAATTGAACTGAATCAGAATTCTTAAATTAACGCTGAAAGACAACATTTAATTAGATTGGAGATCTTTACCAGCTCATTTTATGACCCCACTGCTGGGGCACGAGCCTCCCCTATAGATGGGACGCCACAGGGAAAACGGTCCATAAACCACCACGCGGGCCCAGTGTGGTGCGGTGGTTGTTAACGACAGCTAATGCAGCCTGAGAGGAGCTCGATGGCGCAGCGGTTAACGCGTCTGCTCTGCGAGTGCTGAGGTTAGGCAACTTTCGCAAAGACCGGTCATCGGATGGGTGACCTAAAATGTATTATCTCGAGCTCCTCCGTGCTTCGGAAGGCACGTAAAGCTATTGGTCCCGGCTGCTTTAGCAGTCGTTAACAACCACCAATCCGCACTGGGCCCGCGTGGTGGTTTATGGTCCGTTCTTCCTATCCATCCATAGGGAAAGCTCGTGCCCCAGCAGTGGGAACATAAAAATGAGCTGATGATGATGATGATGGTGATGAATGCAGCCGGGACCAACGGCTTTACGTGCTTTAGAAGCTCTTCCGTGAGCTCGAGATGTTAAATTTGGTGAAAGGCTCTGGGAAAGTTGCTTAACTTCACCAATCTCAGACCGAGCGCATTAGCCATTGCGCCTTACAGCTCCTCAGAAAGGAGCAGATACGAGATGATTCCTTTTAACCGCTTCTATGGTCTAGTGGCTAAGACCACCGGTTTAGACCCTGGTCCCGGGTTCGATTCCCAGCGAGGGGTACATGTTTGTGTACTCGGTTTGGTTGGTGGTAGGATTTGTCTGTCCGCCTGGCTAGCAACCACCATTTTATTTAAATATGTCGCCATAATCGTTGTGTTCCGACATCTAGAGATAAGATAGCTAGTGCCTCACTAGTTGAGGATTCCGGGTGAAATGCGCTTCCACCAATTGGCCTTATCATCACTTAACATCAGGTGAGATCAAGGCACCTGTGCTTACCCGTAAATATAAAATAAAATTCAAAATCTGCAGAAAATAGGTAGCTACTATTTCCTTCTAATATGTTCAGGTACGAACATCTACGGCGCCTTGAACGTAGCCGTGGACCTCATCAAGAAGGGCGTCGGCTGGACTCCAGGCCCGGACGTACCTACACCGGTGCCTAAACCTACTGACGAGGCTCTCCCTGAGGCTGTGGCAGCCTCTGCCGCTGCCACTACGGAGGTTGCGCAGAAGGAGGAGACAACAGCCGCCGATGCCACAGAAGTTGCCAAAGGTATGTATTTTCAACTACAGTATCAACACAGTAACCCAGTGTTAGAACTCCAGTTTGCGTCGCCAAAAAATAGCATAGAATTTAACTGTATATATAACAGGTAGATGGCGTTGGTCTGTATTCAATTGTTTCGAATGCCAAAATCAAATGCTAGAGTTAGCATCTGATTTTTTACTTTAGATTTTTAATGATTAAAGGCAAGAAGTGTCGATTGCTGGTGCCACTAGCATAATTAGCTTTACGTCAACGGCCTGCAATATTTATTGTGACATTGCTCAGTCTTCCCAGTCAGACGGCAAAAGTGCAAGTGTATCTGTACATATAAAAATCAATTGCTGTTCGTTTGAGTCCCTAAAACTTGAGGATTTGTCTAATTTTGATTTTGAAATATTAGTGGAAGTTCAGGGAACGTTTAAACGGTGAGAAACAATAATAATAAATAACGGAAAATACTAAAAACGACAATTTAATTTTCCAATACGAAATGATTTGTTTGTTTTGTTGTCATAAGAAACTGTCAAAGCGGTACGAAGTCCGCCGGGTCAGCTAGTAAATAAATAAATATAAAATAAATAAAACAGCCTTTGCCCACCCCAATATAAAAATTTAGTTTTTTGTTTTGTACTTTTCTGTGTATGTGTGCAATAAAGAGTTTTATCTATCTAAGCGACCCTTTAATTAAAACATTGTGACAGTTTCTTAGCGTGGCGTGAAGACCTCCAAGATTTACTTCTAATTTTGTTAAAATTCGAAATCTGCATAAAAATTGTGCACATTACAGTACTTAATTACTAACATTCTATTTATTTGCCAGAATCGATAAAGCTGGAGCCAATCATCATCTTCCTGACGGACGGCGACCCGACCGTGGGCGAGACCGACCCCACGCGCATCATCAACCATCTCACCGAGAAGAACGCCGGCCAGAACAAAGCGACCATCTTCTCCCTAGCGTTTGGTATGATTTGTCTACTTATAATTCCCAGTTTTTAAGCTTCACTTATCTTAATTGCCTATTGTTGCATTTAGGAAAGACCGTTATAATGTGAAGGAGAACAGGAAATAGCACATCCCCCTTGCTTCCTATAAGGTTATCAAGGATTTAAACGGGGATTAACGCAAACTATTTGCTATATTACCCGCTATTATATTACTATATTACCCGACGTTCCTATAAGGTTTTTTTTAAATTTTATTTATAAGACAGCTCTTGACCTCGATCTCGCCTGATGGTGAGCGTAGATCAGGTCTACGATGGAGCGAGCTGCCCCAGAAGATGCCTATTAACTCTCGCCTTGATGACATGAAGCGCTTTGTGCGACATAGTGGAATTTCTACTAGGTGGGGATGAATCCTGCAGTACGTCTGGAGGTTGGTAAAAGGGCGATAGTGGTATGAGCTCGAATAGCTCCCCGGCACACTCTCCGTTGTAAAGTCGGTGAAAGACACACAGGCAGGCGACACGACGCCGGTGTGTGAGGCTGGTAAGCTTGGCCTCGACAAGTGCGTCATCACCGATGAGCCTTATAGCTCTGCGTTCCACCGAGTCGAGTATGGCCAACTGGTATTTGGCAGATCCGTCCCAAAGGTGACTGCAGTATTCCATGCACGATCGGACTTGAGCCTTGTACAGGCTAAGTAGCTGCTCTGGTGTGAAATACTGCCGCACCTTGTTCAGGATGCCCAGCGTTTTTGCTGCAGTCTGAGCTTTGGACTCGAAGGTGTAGATTAGGAGACTAAGGTATGAACACTGTCTACCAAGTAGCCTTTACAGGCACTTATTGACATAAGGCCTGCAAAGGCTTATATTGAATAAATGATTTGACTTTGACTTTAAAAATGATTGTTAACCATCGGTGTTACCTCCAGGCGAGGACGCGGACCGCAAGTTCTTACGCAAGCTGTCACTGCGCAACGACGGGTTCATGCGGCACATCTACGAGGCGGCGGACGCGGCGCTGCAGCTCAGGGACTTCTACCGGCAGGTCGCCTCGCCGCTGCTGGCCGACGTCAAATTCATCTACCCCAAGAAACAGGTACTGTACTGCTGGTACATACAAACCACTTTGTTATATAGGTTTTGGACTAATACCGCAGGAAAAGCTCTGTTCTATATAGGTTTAGGACAATTCACACCGAAGTGGCAGTTGGTCGTCGACGCAGCGCTCGGCGGTTTCACTGTCAAACCATTTTAAACTATATCTCATTAGAGACTGCTATCTATCTATTAAGATAATGTATAATATAGCTTGAAAGCAGTCGCCGGCAATCGCTTTGAGGGCTTGTCGGCTCGCGGGCGGCTGCCTGCTGCCACTTCGTTCGGTATGAATTGACCCATAATGGCTCATTAAAAAAGGCTTTACATTTATCACAGAGAGATGTAGTCTGGGCATCTATGGGCACTTAAATGATGCTTAGATGCTACTTATGCTAACTACTCTAAAGCTCCACTGTTCTGTCTTTTACCATCTAAAGAATGGATAAGTGAGTACTTTTTAAAGGTCGGCAACGCGTCTGCGATTCCTTTGGTTTTGCGGGTGTCCATGGGCGGCGGTGATTACTTTCCATCAGGTGACCCGCCTGCTCGTTTGCCTCCTTCTATTATAAAAAATAAAATTAAGATCCCGAGGAAATTACGCAGTTTTTTTAGCGAGCGGAGCGGTCACTCTAGGCGCCTGGAGACAAGAGGCGCCAAAATGCTGAATGAGAAAACAATTTCCAACAAAAAAGTTTAAACTTAATTTGATGTCTTTTGAAATTACAGTCATATCGTGTATTATTATATTTCTTTTTCTACCCTGATCAAGGACTAGGTACTGGAAGTACCTAAAGACAAAAAAGGCATGTGCCTTTTGGCCCGGCGACGTTTAAGGGCCCCTTGGTCAAAGAAAAAAAAGTTTGTTTTGCTTAAGATAGGGCCCCGAAACATGCAGGGGGCCTTAGGGGGCTATATGGCTTAATACAGCTCTGGACTTGTAAGAAATGGTGCAAATACAGATAGGTTAGCAAGGAAACTTCAAATGCGATGTAATGCTTCCGATGTTACAGGTGAAGGAGGGTTCGGTGACGAAGCAACGCTTCCGCCGTTTCTACGCGGGCTCGGAGACGGTGGTGGCGGGCATCCTCGAGGAGGGGGGCGCCGAGCTCACGCCGCAGGTCGAAGCCTTCTGCGGTGTCGAGGACAGCTTCCGCAGGGTGAGACAAATAATTACTATACACAAATAATAGAAAAAGCTTTTTTATTGTTTAATTATTATTATTAGTCATTTATTTCAGATAATTATAATCCATTTCATCAATACAATGTTGTGTTAGTAGTTACTTAAGACAATGTTAGTTTTAAATTAAAATATTAATAAATAAATAATAATTTAATCGATCACGACAACACTGCTGTTACTTTTTGTGGAGCGTTAATGAGCAAAATTTGCAAAACTATAGATAAAGATTTTAATCAAATTTGAATCATGTTGATTAACGATGCGTAACTGCGGTGTAGCACCATTACAGATAAGAATATAATAGAATACATTTTTGTAAAAAACTGTATGTAGGTTATAGCAAAATTCTTCCATATTTTTTTATTTAATTTGTATGGATGACCATGTTTTCATTGATAGGTTGACTTAAAACCAGTCTTTTGAATGAAAGAAAATACTTGTTTAATTATAGATAACAAGTATTTCAGTTATAAAATTTTAATTTTTTTTAATTAAATTTCTCCAATATCCACTTGATCGTTTAAACAGAAACTCTTCGAGATCTCGCCAAAAACGCCGGTGGTGGTGCAGAAGGAGAAGTTCCTCCCGCTGGAGCGGCTGTGGGCGCACCTCACCGTGAAGCAGCTGCTGGACGAGCGCGACGCCGCCGACCGCGCCGACGACGACGCGCCCGACGCGCCCGGCAAGAAAGCCCTGGCTATTGCACTCAAGGTAAACTATTTTATTTCTCAATAAATGTTTTAAAATGTATTATATGCAATACTCTGCCAAACCGTAAAGTACGGTTTCGCGGCAGCGTTCTCGTAGTAAAAAATCAAATAATATACAATCCTCAATTCTTTAGAAAAATATTAACAATTACTTACTAAATAATTAAAATTAACTTACAGAACTTATTGATCGATATTTTTACAACACTATTTAACTATGTGCCCCTAGTTTGTTAAACTATGAACACATAGTCAAATAATGTCTTCGTGAAATACTCTTTAAACAATTTCTTGTTATGTTGTCACATTTGGCTAATAGTGGTTTCGGTAATGCGTTTAGTAGTGTTGAAGTCAGCCAGCCAATGTCTTGTGCAATGAATGAATGAATATATGAATGATTGATTGCACGAATGAAAGATTTATGAATAACCGGACGCAGCCGCTACCACGCCGATTACGTGCAGGACACGCCCGACAAGAAGGCCCTACTGGCTATTGCACTCAAGGTAAACTTAATGCATGAATGAGCGAAACACCGCTGACGCCGTTGACTGCGCCGATAGATGACGCACAAGAAGGCCCTGGCTACTGCCCTCGAGGTTGCCCTTAATCTAAGACCTTTAAACGAGCAGTTTTTGTGTATATAATCTGAATCTCGGAAACGGCTCCAACGATTTTCATGAAATTTAGTATGCAGGGGGTTTCGGGAGCAATAAATCGATCTAGCTAGATTAAATTTTTAGAAA
Source organism: Eudonia mercurella (assembly GCA_963082485.1). NCBI lineage: Eukaryota > Metazoa > Arthropoda > Insecta > Lepidoptera > Crambidae > Eudonia > Eudonia mercurella. The sequence continues at coordinate 7,559,019 of OY720025.1, forward strand.
ACATTATAAAAAAAATAACGAGCTAAGCTCGGTCATCCGGGTACTGAACTATTAGGCGCGCTAAAATAAAGCCTTGTGTTTTGTGTGGGCCGATGTCAACCCGTCGCACGAGATTGCACCCGTTGTTTTTTCAATAATTATCATCCTCATTACAAGCTCATTTTATGTCTACTGCTGGGCATACTGCTGGGGCACAAATAAGCCTTCCAATGAAAAGGATAGTCAGAGCGGGCCATAAACCACATACAACGTATCCCCAGTGCGGATTGGTGGGTGTTAACTACTCATGCAGCCGGGACCTACGGCTAATGTGCCTTCCGAAGCTCGAGATGATACATTTCTGATCACCCAGCCAGCCTTAGCAACCGCACACCGGACACGTCAACCAGTGCGCTATTGAGCTACTCAAGGAACTATAAGGCCCGCTAAGTGTTTTGTGTGGGTCAATGTAACCAGTCTTAGCACGACGGGATATTTCAAATTTAAAAACCTCATGCCCTTTAAAATTATTTAATTTAATACAACGGTTATAATTTCTTCTATCTCTATGTAATAACTTAAAATAATGTAAAATACAGTGAACAAATTTAAACGCCTACCCGACCCAGCCAAGAATCGAACCTGGGTCTTCCGCAATTAGCACTTAAAATAAAAAAGTTAAATTAAAATTATGTGTTAAGTAAAATTATTTTTGTTGTCAGTACGAGTTCGTGACCCCGTTGACTTCATTGGTGGTGGTGAAGCCCAACGCCACCGACCACGTGGACGCCGAGTCTGTTGACAAACAGAGTGAGTATCTTAACTGCCCTTTTTATACAAGGAGAAATTCATCTTACGAATACTAGCGGCCCTTGGGAATCCCGCTAGTTATGTGGCGACTTTCCCCCCAGTTCCCGCCTTCTTACCCAGTTCCGAAGGCCTCTACAGGATACGAGGGAATAGGAGCCATAGGTACCCACTAAAACTCCTTGTACAGACGCCTGCACATCAACCTATCCAAAGCTGTCTTTCTTCAATAAATGTTCAACCATAGTGACATAGTACATAAAGTTTAAAGTCTATTGAGGAAATTGGACAGGATGCCAAGGTAAACTTGAATGTATGAATGAGCGAAACATCGCTGACGCCGTTGACTGCGCCGACAGATGACGCACAAGAAGGCCCTAGCCCTCGAGGTTGCCCTTTAACGTAAAACTCCAGGCGACATACTAGAAGAGTTATCATTTTTCTTTTTCTTATAGCTTTGCACAAGCATTTAGCCAATGAAAAAGTGTAATTTTTTTTTACAAGTAATACATAAATAAATAATATTTCTTTCCTGTATGATGATGATGAATGATAATAGAAATGAGAAGTGAGAACCCCCCAACCCCTCGAGTATCTCAGTAAAGATGTGGGGCTTTACTAAGTCCTCGGGCGGACATGTTGAGACTTCTTGTGAAAATTTGAAAAGTAACGTTGCACTGTTTTGTTTCATTTGCCAATACTCATGCACACTCACGAACATTTACCGGGTAATAATCCACCATTTTTTCACATTAATATTTGACATAACACAAATTTTAGAAAATAATTCAAAACCGCAGACATGACTTTTCACTTTCCTGCCAAGAAATCACACGGAATAGTTTGGTCGCCCTGCAGACTCCCGTGAGACTCGTGCAATACGGCTATGGGGTGCCCCACCTACCCCACGGTCACGTAAACCTCACTGCGGTGGAAGGAGGCGGGCAAACAGCTTCCTCCTTCTACCGACTCGCTTGCGACGAATTGGGTCCGCATGGGAATCTCCATCGCGAACCCTCCGCGGCCTCCTGCAGCGAAATGACTGCTTCACTGAAACTGAACGAGTTATCTTTCATTTATTTAATTCAATACAATTATTTATTGCTTTTCCTTATGTATGACAAGGATTTTAAAATAATGTCAAGTACAGTATGGACCCTGTCGGTCACAGCAAGAATAACGGGAAAGGACGGCGTTTGATGTGCTTTTGTTTTTGTTTTATTTAAATTTGTCATTTTGAAGATTGTCTTTTAAATACTTTTATAATGTTTAGTAACCCTTTGCTATTAACTGTTTAAATTTCCCTAAAAAATATTTTTCTGATAGGATGTTTTTCTGTCCACTACAATATTAATGTGTGCAGCGTAGCACTATTGTGTGAATGTGTGTGAGACACTATAAACTGTAAATCTGTTTATTAATAACTAGCTGACCTGGTGGACTTCGTACCGCTTTGACAGTTTCCATCATTGACTTTAATATATATCAATGGTTTCCGTGACAACAAAACAAACAAATCATTTTATATTGGAAAATTAAATGGTCGTTTTTAGTACATATTTTATTTAACATATTTTTTTTAATATAGCCTATGTTACTCAGCGCTAATGGTGAAAGAATTTTTTAAATCGGTCCAGTAGTTTTTGAGTTTATTCATTGCAAACATACATACATACAAAAATACAAAGGTTTCCTCTTTATAATATTACTATAGATTTAGTTCGAAATACAAAACCAAAGCAATAACACGCGTCTCATTAGCAATTTTCCCACAATCAAAAGTGAACCTTAACGTCATAATGACATGCTTTAACTTCCTGTTTCAGACCACGGATTCGGTGGAGCCGCTGGGTTTGGCGCCGGCGCCGGTGGTTTCGGCGGGGCGGCGTTGTTCGGGCCGTCGGCGCCGGCGGTGCCCGGCCAGCCGCTGCCCGTGTACGCCACCGCGCTGTCCCGGCCAGGTCAGTCAGGTCAGCCGTTGTTTTGTTACTTTCGTTTTCGACAAGTAACACTCCACTCGCACTAGGCATCTAGGAAGGACGATTTTTGAATCGATAACTAATTCTCTCGCTATGATATAAATTACGAATCCTCCTTTTTCTCATAAGAAAGTCACTGGTAACTTATTTTTGACACTAAGAAGGTGTATATAAATAGGACATAAGAGCTCGAGCGCGTGAATACCAGACACGATAAAATTTTAATTGTTATCGGCCACCTGGTGGTCATTTGACGCTCAAGGGGTTAAGGGCTTCAAAAGTTACTTTAATTTTAGTTACTCTGTTAGGAATTCATACGTAACAAGATAAAGGTGTTCTTAAAAAGAGTAGAAGCATACACTAATCAGTACAAGCTCGTGGTTAAATTATAATTTGTAATTCCACATTTTTGCGGGACTCAGTCACCAGTGACTTTTGGTTAAGCTGTAAGATGCCTAGTGCGAGAAATCGAGAATTTGTATGGCAACATTTTAACTCTTCTCGTATGTCGCCAGGAGGTGCTGCTTTAATGTCATACTAATTTTCGTAAACGTAATTGAATGAATAGTAAACAAAACTCACACTAGGCACCCAGTATGTACCACTGTAACGAACTGCCGCTAATCTATCTCGTTATTGCAACTGGTTCTAAATAGGTTTACAAAGTATTTATAAAATCAGTTTAATATTGGGTCCTTACATAAGAAATTGACGTTTTTTTCTCACTCATTAATAGGTGTATTACTTCTAAAAGTCATTACCGGTTGTTAATATTATTATACTCCTTTAATAAGGACTATGTTACTTAGGCTTCAGTAATAACAATGATTATTCATTTTGTGTCTTTATCGCCCAATTATTTTTTTAAATTGACTTCTTTTTTTGTTCGCGGAATTGACCTTTTGTTTCATTGTAGCTTAAAAAGGGACTTGATTTTTTTTATTTTTAATTCTGCTATATTTAGCTAGAGAAACAAACACGCTAACTACTCGACAATTTTTATAGTGTTTTTATAGTGTGCTAAGAAAATAAAAAAAACGTTAGTATGAAAAATATAATTTTATAAAAAAATCTTCATACAAAACGTCAATTTCATAGGTAAGGACCTAATACTATTATTTAAAAAAAAATGGTAATTTTTTTGTTGGAAATTTTTCTTTCAGTATAGCTGGGGGCTAACGACATTAAAATACAATAAAACCCCAATATGTCACATTATCGTTTCTTTCGTCACCTGCATGTAAAAGTGGTGTATGGAAATTCCTGGAAATCAGTCATTCATAAATTAATTCGATCTCATAGTCAATGCATTAGTAGGGTTGCACTGGAATGACACTAACAATAACACTTAAAATTCAGAGAAACAAATATGTTTCAGACAATCAGTTTTAGGTAGCCAAGTACTGTCACAGTATCGACCGTGTACAGGCAACATGTAACAATATAACTCTTAATACAATGGAATAAGAGTCAAGACTAGTCAAAAGTAGTGTACATGTTAATGCTCGTGACTGCACGCCAGACGCTTATAACCATTTCATTGTCAGAGATTGGGTTACCACCAGTTTTCATGATTACCATAATAATCCTCAATTCCTCATCATCATCATCATCATCATTATAATGAGAACATAAACATCTTATCGCTCGACAAAGGCCTTGCCATGTTAACAACTAGCTGTGGCCCGCGATTTCACCCGCGTAAATATTTTCCCGTTTTTGCAACATTTTCATTGCTGCTCCACTCCTATTAGTCATAGCGTGATGTAATATAGCCTATAGCCTTCCTCAATAAATGGACTATTCAACACATAAATAATTTTTCAATTCGAACTAAGATTAACGTGTTCAACCAAACAAACAAACTAACTCTTTAGCTTTATAATATTAGTATAGAAATAGCTATGGGGAGATCGGGCTATATAATCCTATAGTGGGTGTCCTACTTTGATATAGAAATACTAAATTACGCACAATATTTAGTAACGAACAGTGACGGTCTGGTTAATGTATACAGTCAAGGGCAGAAATATGTAGATATTTACAGCAAGCAAAGACAAATCGTCGGTGCGCGTTTGTAAAAACCGCGTATCTGCTTTTGCAAAATTTTGCAAAAAGACGAAAAAAGTGAACATATTGGCCATTTAAACATATTATTCCGACTGAAATTGATAGCTATTTCTTTGAGGCAAACAACAACAACAAAATAATATATTTAAATGGCCAAGATGTTCACTTTTTTCGTCTTTTTGCAAAATTTTGCAAAAGCAGATACTTACGCGGTTTTTACAAACTGCTCTTACGCGATATCGCACGCGCACCGACGAAATGTTCAAAATTCAAAATTCAAAATCATTTATTCAGTTTAGGCTACAAGTAGCTCTTATGAATGTCAATGCCATCGGTTCTTAAGTCTACGCAGGGCGGGAGACCTTGTACCGTACAAGTTGTACGTGCTTGTACTGAGAAGAACCGGCAAGACACTCAGCAAGGGCGTTTTTTTCTCCTTTACCGCGTTAAAATATTGGAAAATGCCCTATCATAGTAGGGCACTTTCCATTACAAATAAACACACAAAATAGACAATCACAACATGTAAAAAACATAATAAAACGAATCTAAGTTAGCAAAATTACATCAGGTACCTATAGGTCGCGCCAAACTTCTAGTCCCCTCTGAAGTTGGCGCGATTCGCGTCGCAGTAGTAAAAACTAGGCGTTAGTAGGGCGAAGGCGGGGACGAGCGGTAGGGCCTGACTGTACAGCTGCGCAACGAAGCAACTTCAGAGGGGACTAAAAGTTTGGCGCGACCTATACCAGTTTCAGTTTACACTTTTTCAATTCACACATTTTAAGATATTTCCCCCTTGATTGATTGTATGTACCTACTTGTAATGAGGTTTCCACTGTGTGCTTTAGGCTTTGCGTTGCCGCAGTATGCATTTGCCTCTCAGTCCGTGCAAGATGGAGCGAGCCTCATGCAAGTGGACGCTCTACAAGAAGCTTTTGAATACGACGATCCTTCTCAACATGGTAAGATATAGGGCCTGTAAGGGTTTATCGTAAATAAAACTACTTTCTTCGCTTTTACAATGTGTACCCGAGGAGCTCGATGGCGTAGTGGTCAATGCGCCCGGTCTGCGAGTGCTGAGGTTATTCACTTTCGCAAAGGCCGGTCATTGGATGGGTGACCAAAATTTTTATCATCTCGAGCTCCTCCGTGCTTCGGAAGGCACGTAAAGTCATTAGTCCCGGCTGCATTAGCAGTCGTTAACAACCACTAATCCCCACTGGGCCCACGTGGTGGTTTATGACCCGGTCTCCCTATCCCTATCCATAGGGAAGGCTCGTGCCCCAGCAGTGGGGACATAAAATGAGCTGAGAATAATAAAAAAACCCGAAAATTAAATGCAATATTTTTTAATTTCACATATATAATTATTGTATCTAAATTGATAAATCAGGTTTTCTTGACCATGTTCTTGGTTCACATTATTTGACACCTAAAACAAGTATAAATTTTGTGAGGCATTATTACTTAGATTACATATCATTATATTTGTTTCACATTGATTATTTTTATTTATTTAGTTTATTGCTAATTAAGTACTAATGCCCGAATAAGATTTTAGAAGATAGGACATCTTATGAGCTAAACCCACAGCGAGTGTCTAGTCTAGAGTTTATTGTAGTCTACTGAATCTAGAAAAAATCTGCGTTATACCTATGTACACGTTCCGCGTTCTTCTATGCGCAGCGAATGGTCTAAAATTCTGCGATGTGTAAATTATATTCAATGGGGAACGCAGATACCTGAATCTAGATCACTCGCTGCGGGGTCGGTGCTTAAAACGAAAAACCCTTAAAAGTATAAAAAAGTTACTTCTGCCTAGCTATCGAGTATTCGGCAGATATATTGCAAAGAGTAATGGCATCATGTTTACGTCCCCATTTTACGTGGTTATTCGTCAAAAATATGATCGTAGGTAGGCACTCGATGTTCATGCAAAATAATCATTAAATGGGCTTTCATCAGGTGTCAATGCTGATTCAGCTTAATCCGTTTTTCATAACATGTCCATAGCATAGCATCATGTTTGGTTGATTACATCAATAGGGTAAGTATCTACTTATGTTATTTAAAATTTGTAAACCTATTTATACCTTTAATTTATGTAATAAAACACCCTGATAGTGATAGCTATATAATGAGCTGTTTGGGTAGTTCGCGTGCCTATGTACAACAAAATGTAAGTAACTCAATGGAGCAGCCTACCCAAGCGCTAGCAATGATTGAGATAGATAAGCGACACGTAGTAAAAATATATTGATGTTGTTCATTGACAAAGTTAATTTTTGATTCACAGCTGGCTTCTCAGGGATGCCGTCGTTGATTCAGGGCGGTCAGCTAGCGTATAACCGCGGCGCAATTTCTTTCCCAGCTAGCAAATGTAATGTATTAAACAAAGTGCTTTTTAAACAATTTAAAGATCATACATCTCCTTAATAAAAAATTCTGTAGACGTTGTAGTTCGTTTAAAAAATTTTGATCGTGTGGTCGATCTAACAGTTTTTTGGTGTCAAGACTACTAATTTTTTTTGTTTTTTTTTGTTTTTTTTTATTTTTTCTGTTTTTTAAATTTTTTTTATAGCCTATGTCACTCCCACAGTCAAAACAAATCTAACGACACCTCATATGTTAAAATCTACCATGCCGTTTGGGCTGTAGGGCGTGCCAAAGAAACAGACATACATACATACATACATACATACATACATACATACATACATACATACATACATACATACATACATACATATATACATACATAGTTACTAGGAATCCGTTAAACATGCTGCCATTACATTACTTTGCAAAGACGAGTGTTGTGCTAGGGTAGTGGAAGTGGCACTAGCGTTCGTCGGGATCCAGTGATCGACATTTTTTTCCTTTTATCATTACAAATTGGGTTTAGGTAGCAACTCATTTTAGTATTAAGGTTGCGCCGTCCGTAAGTGACAGGTGTCATATATTTTATTTTAAATGTCTTCGTCCATATTTATTGGATGCCACGCGGCCATACTAATTTTATATGGGGAATTTAACGTGTTAATTTAAAAAATAATAATTTAAAAAACCGCTCGATAAATCGAAAATGTGAGACGGACGATTTCTAGTTAAAACATTGGTGATTGTTTAGACATAATTAGAGGTATAATAATTTAGATAAACTATAAGATATCTACTAATCGACGCCACTCGTTTTCATGATTTTTGCCCAACTTTAAATTATATTGTAGAAAAAACTATAGTGTGGTTTATGAATTTTTGAGTCAGACTAATTGTAAACACGTTCCCTTTGATACTAAATATATATATTGTTTGTGTAATACGATAGTTTCTTCATTATCAACTTTTTTTGGTCGGCGCACCCTTAAGCAACAATTGAATACATACCACCTGCTTCTTAGCTGCAATCCCAATGAAATGAAAAGCTTTGTTATTCTTTGGCGACGAAAACTGGGTCCGAACACTGGCGCCACCACTATTCTTACATTGTCGAATAAAGTATAGGTCGCGCTAAACTTCTAGTCCCCTCTGAAGTTGGCGCGTTTCACGTCGCAGTAGCAAAAAATAGGCGTCAGTAGGGCGAAGGCGGGGACGAGCGGTAGGGCCTGGTTGTACAGCTGCGCAACGAAACAACTTCAGAGGGGACTAGAAGTTTGGCGCGATCTATACCTACCTACAATTAAGAACGTTCAGTTTCCAAATCTTCTTGAAGTTTAAATGTAACACTATCGCTTGCAGCTGCCATAACAACTCCGCAAGTGTTCTATGAACCGGCGAGCTTTGATGTGGTAGAGCCTCTGATCGCGCTAAGCACGACGGGACCCACCACCCACCCGCCGGCGACAAGCTCGCCCGCCACGCCCGACGCGCTGGCGGTCTACCACCTGCAGGAGTTCCCGTGGCTGCGGCCGCTGCTGGCCGAGAATGACACCCTCACCCTGCAAGTCAACTCCACGTCTGTCACCCTGCACCTCGCTAAGGATACCGTAAGTTATGCGTAACCAATTTGTAGTCCAACCGGAAAAATGGTAACTTAACTATTTTACAGTTTAGTTAAATTCTCTGCGCAATGACTTGGATTCATTGCATTGAATTTTAATCGAGTTTTTATCGCAGTAAGAAGCGACTTCTCATCGCGATCGTCAGCAGGCCATAAACCATTCTTGTTTACCGGCTAAAAACAAATACAATAAATTTCTTGCCGGCTTCAAGGTCCTTTTCTCTTGTTGGTTCATTACGATAGTTTACTCAGTCTACGATTACAACATAACTATCTACTCTCTCTCTCCGCACGTCTCCTTGAAGTCTTTTAATGGAATCAGGGCCCGTGCCTTAAGAACCGATGAATGACGTAGTGATATTTATTAGAGCTGAATCATTGTAGTATAAACTGAATAAAACATTTTGAATTTAAACTTATTGCAAACTACTTAGTATAGGCGTCTGAGGCATACCCGGTCAATCCGTACCTAAGTCCTAGTCTTCAAAGGTGCCCTCGGGTTGTTCCGCACCCGATCCGAGTAGGGAACGAGGACACGCGATGCGAGAGAGTGAGAATACTCTCTAGAAAACTTCTGACAATGTTTCGATCACACCACACGGCTTGAGGAACCTTTTAAGTTTCTTGCCGCCCCCAAAAAAGTCCGGTGACGCTGAAAATGCCGCCTGAGGCAATCGACAAACTCTATCTAAAAGAATAAATCCTAGACATATCTTAGATATTACCTTTGTATATAACCGACGGACGTTTCGACCGATTTGCATTGGCCGTGGAAACGAGTTAACTATCAGCCCTTAACCATGGCCGTTGCAGCTCATTTAATGTTTCATTTAAACACAGAAACTGTTAATTTCCCACAACCTAGGTGCCGAAGCCAGAGTCGGGTTCTGACGCGGAGTGCGCGGCGGCTACGGACGGCGCCGCCGGCGTGTGCGTGTACCTGACGCGCTGCGACGCCGCGCGCGCGCTCACCGCGCAGGCGTACAGCAACGCATACTGCGTCGTCGGCGACCAGTGAGTGTGCCGCGGCATCTGCTTCTTTTTATTCTTGTCCATCAACTTTATGGACCACTGCTCATTCGGAAGATGTATAAGATCACATTTTATCAACTGCAAATATTTTGACAAAACATCTAATTATATCAGAGAAATAAGGCCCCTAGCATCGCCCTAGCCCCGTCCCGCGCCGTAGGTGTAATTAGCGAGCCACCTTACGTACGACCGTGCGTACATATGGCGCGCGAGAGTTAAAAAAATTCAGGCTGGTTTTTTTTTTACTTATCCTGACACAAAAATTGTAATATTTTTAAGAGCGGCCTCTCTGTCGGCTCTTTTGAATGAAACTAGGGGCACGTATAAGCGGTGAAACAGAGAGGCCGCCTCTGTTCATTCAAAGGAGCCGTCCTTTGAATTGAAACTACCGAAAGTGCTTTATTCTTCTTTTTAATCGAAATGTTTTTTGGCGTTTTTCTTGAAAACTAGTGTACAAAATTTAAGGTTTTTTCATAAAAATAGTTTATGTATATTGTTGAATTTATCCTCAAAATATTTGCCGTTGATAAAATGTGACCCTATATAAAGCCGACCGATGACCACGACTCGGTCGATCCGAGCTGACGTCCTAGCCTTTAGAGGCGCCCTCGGGTTGTTCCGCTCTTGATCCGATCGGAACCCCTCGGGGAATCTAGTAAGGAACGGGGACACGCACTATTGCCAATTCCTCTAATAGGAAACCGACGGTGCTTCGTTTCACACGGCTTTAGGGACCCTTTAAGTTTCTCGCCGCCCCCTAAAGACTTGCCCCCTCTGTTCGCATCCTGCGGTTACCCGCGACCTTCACTCATCGTCGATCTACCTTGTTGGAGGCCTGCCTACACAGGCCTTCCGATGCGCGGTCATCTTCATCATAACATACATATACACCTGCATAAAACAATTACCTATATTGCCGGAGCATTTTGTTGTCGGTCTGTCACACCTACATAAGTTAAGTCAACATTTTTTTTCTTTAAATAATCGTTCAAATATTTAGTTTGGGTATTTAAAGTAAGCTGGGGCTGCGAATTTGGCCTATATATGCTGCACGCCTTCCCACATGTGAACCATGGTACTGCATGCACAAATTGTAACGAAACTCAATGCTGGTTGGTTTTCTTCCCGGTACCGGTACCAACGGATTTCCATGCTATCCGAAGTACGGAGACGCTAGAAATAATTATATCAAGTTGGTTACCCTTACCCATTCATTGACACAGCATTGCGGAAATACGAATATTGCTCGATTTACGACATCCCATCGCAACCCGAATACCTAAGCGATGCCGATGCGCCTTTTTCCAGTATGTCTTCAAACAAATTCGGGGACTCGTATACCAACGTTATTACGAGTATGACTTATTTATTATTGTAGATAGCAAAAACTGGGTGTTCTTTGAATTACACCTACTCAAATAACATTATTTCTATTACAGATTATTGTATTTTCTATTTTGTTTTACAGGTATGCGGGCGTGTGCTGTCCCAAGGGAAGTGTGGACGTTGCGAAATCGCGTTAAGTGCTGTAGCTGTTTTAAATTGTAAATTAAGACGGTTATGTAATGTGACTGACTCATAGATGTTGTGACTATAAATGTGATAGGTACAGACTTTTGAATGGTGCTAAATGAAACTCAAAATAAAGTGGAATTAATGAATATGAGGTTATCCTTATATTTTCGACGTAAAATATTTTTATAAGTAAAAAATAAAATAAAATATCTCACTTAATTTTTTGTTTTTTTTTATACTGCAACCAGTGATCAATGTGAGTCAATGCAGTGTGGGGAGTCTGCATCTATAAATATCTATACGAGTAGATATGAAGAAATCTGCAGAAGAACAAAGGTTGACTGACCTCGCCCGAAGAGTTGCTAAGAAGTGGGTAGAGGCCAGGGCACATCGCTCGCAGAACTGATTTATTTATTTATTTATTTATTATGATGATGGCCGATGGCCGATGGGGCGGAACAGATCTCAAATTGCAAACGCGTACCGGAAAACGATGTGTGGGCAGGCCTCCAACAAGGTGGACCGACGATCTGGTGAAGGTCGTGGGCCGCGAGTAGCCGCTGAATACGAGCAGCACAAAACTGGTCATTGTGGAAATCCTTGAGGGAGGATCAAGGATTTGAGGGAGGCCTTTGTCCAGTAGTGGACGCCTTTTGGCTGAGATGATGATGATATATAGATAGTCAGTGTGTGGAAGTCCGCATCAAGAAAAAGGGGAAGTACCTATAAGTGTATACGGGAAAATAGTATCTTAGATGTGTAGAGTTAAGATAACTGATTCTGAAAGTTTGTATTTTGATGTTTCTACTGGACAACCTCCCTTCTACTGTTTTCAGTACATGTCTGTCTAGCTAGAAGGATCATTAATTACATAGCTATGGATCTAAGCCGCTACCACAAACCAACTAATTTCTGAGTAGGAAATATCTTCAGATATTTCGTCTATCTAACATCTTTTTTTAGTTAATTGAAAGGTAAAACATCAGTTATTATTATAAAGGCTGTAAAGGCTAGATCTCTTTACCGGAAGAAAACAAATAAAATTGTTCCTCTGTCAGTAGCGATGTATCGTTGTCGTTTTTTGAAATCACGAAAAGAAATCGTTATCCGTTTGTAAATAACGATATTAAAACTGTCTTTTTTTGACAACTATCTATTTCCACAACGTCGTCGAACTGTATGAATCTTAACATTTTATGTTGTTAAGTATGAGTTGTTAGCTACTGTTAACGTTTTCAATTAACTTTTCTTCGTACTTTACCAGGCTTAGGACTGTCTATTATGCTATATTGCAAATGAAATCTGAATAATCACACTTATGCAAACGTCATAATATAGATTCGTTCATTCGCTCACGTGTGAACAACTTATCTAGGCTGACTTAACCGCAGACTTTGCATCTAGCGGGCGCCTCTCCTAGTTATCCAGACTAGTACCGGAGATGTTGGAGTTCTGCTCAGTGAAAACCTCCGAGCATTGCAACCAATTATGGGCAAATCACGTGCCCCGTAAGTCCTTTCGCCTCGGGCCCATCGAGACCGCTACTTGGACCCGCTCGCTGTGCATGAAATGGAGGCCTGGCCAACAGCAACCAGGCAGACGAACATTCCCACTTCTACAGCTGGTAGAATATCAGTAATACCTACATAGGTACATACTTAATTACAAATAAGTAGATTAATTTTCTTCACTAGACAACAACCCTAACAGCGTAAGAGATAAGAGGCACACGATAGAAAGAGACAAAACTTGTAGGTATATAAAATTGCAAGTACGTAGTGCTATGCGAGCTGAATTCCACTGTATCGCGTCGTAGCAAGACTCGCATTTATTTCAATCTTCTTGCGGAGTGATTCTTTTGTACCGCTGGTACTATTAATTATTCTGTGGCGACATGTGAATTGTATTTGAATCGCACTGTATCTAAGAGTGCGTTCCGAGACACGATTATATCAATATAAGCGCGATAACAGTCGTTCCGAATCGCCGTGAGTCATTGTTTTGTGCCATCCTGCGCTCACAGCGACCATGCCTCGGAGCGAAATTACAGTGAGCGTCCTGCCAGTTAGCTGTCAATGTTAAAAGTTTGACACTGTTCGTTCAATATAATGTTGTATGCGTGGTACTCGAACACTCGGTGCATATGTCTTCTTTCTTTGGTCTGATCATCATAGCCACATCCTCATCCGAGGACGAAGACGACTCAATAATCAAACGCTCTTCGTCACTATCATCGCTATCGAGAGCAAAAATAATTTCAAGCCAGTGATCCATGGCACACAAATGGCACTGAAGTAAATCACAATCAAAACTCAAAACAACAAACAAAAAAACAAAGTTCGAGATTATGAATAATATTACTATTATCTTATTCTGTGGTGATAAAAAAACCTAAATTCGGTAACGAGCGTTCCGAATCAATATCTGTCATTTGTCGGTTTTAGCGCGATGTCCGACTCGGAACGGCTGTGAGCGTTCGTAGCGCTATAATCGATATAATCGTGACTCGGAACGCACCCTAAGTTGAATAACGCCCATCGCTATCTGCCAGTGCCAGCCACTTGGTTTTCACTTGTCACTGTCACTGTCAACGTTTGATAAATAAATCTTGTGTCTACACAATTTGTTCAATCAATCTATTTATTTGAGAATAGTTTTTCTGCTATTGTTGTAATAATCGAAAGGTATGGTAAATTTAGTTGATGCACTTATGTTAAATACGGTGGCGGATGGAGCTATGAATTTATTACGCAATATCGTAAGTTTCTAATCTTATTCCAGAGCATTCAGCATCTTTTGTTCAGTTTGATCTTTGCCCTTAATGTTTCGGCTAATTAATGAAATATCATGCAAAGAAATAAAAGTTACCAAATATCAAAGATAAACTAAAAGGTCTTCGTCTTTTTACGGTAGTTAAGCTATCTAACAAAAAACATTATCTTATCTATTACAATATTCACAATTAGCTGACATGACGTGACTATAGGTATCGATTTTTTAGGTAAATTACAAAATTTTAAGCCAGTATTTGTTCCATAGGGAGTATTTAAGTCGAAGCCAACCGCTACTCCTCCACCAGCACCGATAATAGTCCAAATGCCGCTTTGGGAGCTAGCGCAGGCGGCGGGTCCGTTCGTGAGACTCGCGGGGATGAGTGGCGCCAGTGCCGTTGTACTCGGCGCTATGGGTGCTCACCGCACATTCCCCGAGACAGATGGCAAAGAAGATCTCAAGAGAATCTTTGAAACATCCAACAGATTTCACTTTCTCCACACGCTCGCTTTGATGACAGTGCCACTTTGCAGAAGGCCTTACATTGTAAGTATTGCATTGTTTGGCATAATGTGAGAATAAATCAAGGTTTAATTTATTTCAATATGAATGACCTTGTTGTATGTATAGTCAGCGGCCTCAATCATTTTTTTTTTTTTATTTATAAGGACACATTACAGGCAACAGTTTAAAAAAGTAGCACAACTTTTATGAAAGCTTGAACACTAAACTATCACTTAAAAACATGCAATCCTGACATGAGTATAATTTAATGGTTTTACATATTGAGATATTAGCTATATTGGTGCCATAAGGCCATGAATATTGGGTATGTTCCGATATACACTGCAAGCACTGTAAGGTGTGACATCAATTAAGTATACTGCGAAGCCGTTCCTTTATAGTTAGCTATACTGGTTACTGTTTACTACGGAACGCAGTCAAGTATACTGTCATCCATGTCATCATTTCTGGACGCTGTTGATCACGTGATCAAAGCACTGAAAGCACCTTACCTCGAAAATGCCAGTGCTAACAGTACAAAAATGGCGACGATTTATGATGTCATATATTTCCCTAGGGTACTGTCAGTCCATAACGGAACAAATTTCTCACCAGTAAGAGCACTGGACAGTGCTAGCAGTGTATATCGGAACATACCCATTATATTATTATTTTATTTTATTTGACATTTGACACTTAATACTTACGCCATTTTATATGAACCCGTTGAGTTACATATTTAATTATTCAAATATTGACCTTCACTGACGTAAATAAATGGTTCCAGTTATGTAAATTTCATTACCTTCAACTTCTACCCATTTTGTTGATGTTTGTTATTAAACAATCATATTTTGTTTGTTTTCTATTTACAGGCTGGAGCGTTTTTCGTGGCAGGTATGGGTATGTTCTGCGGCACATGCTATTACCATGCATTCACCGGTGATCACAGCTTCCGTCGCCTAACTCCCATAGGTGGCACCTGTCTTATATTAGGCTGGATAGCAATGGTACTGTAAGCTTTATAAATACAAAAATAAGCTTATAATGTGATGATGTGCTAGATTAAGTTATTTTAGTATATGGTTATAGTATTCATTTTCCATCTCTATTATTGTTAGGTAATACCAATGCCAACTAAATAAGTAAATATATAGTATTTAATGTTAGAATTATTTTTAATTATGTAGTCAGTTAATTGGAATAAGTATGTACCTATGTTATATTGATTTTCATTACATCTGATAATTTCTTCTGAAGAAATGTTATAAGATTTACTATATATAGTTTACCCTGTATCTGCATATCTTTAGAAATCGTTTTTGAATATTCATGTTATTATGAAATGTGTCAACTTAGTCATTAAAGATTACAATGTTGCATACCTAATTTTGTATTTTTATAATTTCTTATCCCAATAATATTTATCTAGTCATGAAATCCAAGGAAATAGTTGATAAATAAAGATAATAAGTTAATTAACAAGAAAGTGGTCACTTCTTACGGTAATTAACTAAACTGAACTGGTTCAATTAAATAAAAATCCTTCTTCAACAGGTAGATTGTGAATATTGGTTGGATGCTATGATTGTTACTTCGACAATAGTTTTGCCTCTATAAACTAATGGATATGAAAACGAAAGAAACACCAGATTGATCAATATTGTTTACATGGTTTTATTGAAATTGTTACATATTAAATTTTGCACTTTTTCTTTACTCATTAATCATACTTAAAGTTACTCAAAACATACACCGTTTGGTAATAAATGCTATCGAAGTTCATAGGACTGTAGAAGAATATCCCTGGTCCATAAAACAGCTCGCATTACAATATATTTATGTATAATATGTACCTATACTATAACAAGAGTGGCGGTAGAACGACGAAGAGCTGGGCAGCCCCGGCCCCAGGCGGCCGGGGCGCCTCGCACATTCACATCATATACTCTATTATACCATTGAGAGTGGACAATCTCTCTACATCAATAAAGTAATATACAAAGCTATCACATTAAATTAACACAAAATATAATTATTAACATATTTCTGTAATCTAAAAAGAATCCAAAAGAGAAACAAAATCGTAGAACGCACAGCACTCGAGTGTTCGTCACATGAATAATCACTGATCGCACATAATATGTAGTCCGGGGGCGTACAACTAGAGGTATCACTAACCGCATTCACACGTTACGAGATGAGCTCGGGCGCTGGCCGCTCGGCTGCAGAGGCCTCGCTGTGGCTTTTGTTATAAAACACTACAGCGTTACAGTAGTAGGTCGCTAGTTTGCACAGAAACTCAAACAGCACATTTAAAAAAAGTATTGATGAGACTTCCATACATTTCAGCATTTCGAAACATGATATTATTATTGATTAAGTAGCTAGTAGAAGTTTAAGTCAATATTTTTTTTCTCTATATTGCACAACATTTACACCCTGGAAAAATGTTTTCAGACAAAAATACCTATTTTTATATGTGTCTGAAAGTTATCTCGATTATATTTTAGAAAAGACAATAAACATACCTACATAAGAGACACTTGGTTAATACAACATTTTGAGATATGAAAATCCAACAGAAAGTGATAATTTAGTAATTTGTGAAAACGAACTTAACATCATATTCCGAAAAGCATGTAGAACAAGAACGCCGCCGTAGCCGCGTTGAGGGCGGCGTAGACGAGCGGGCGTGCGAGCGTGCGCGGGCGGCGGCCAACGGCGCGTGATTCAGGAGAGGTGGAAGGAGTGCTGGCCCTCGGAGGCGGCGAGGCGCAGCTTGGCGCGCATCACCTCGGCGCCGCTGTAGTCGGGCAGCTTCAGGTAGTTGACGCACGTCATCACCGACGGCAGGTACTCGTCCGGGTCCAGCGACGACTCCAGCGACTTGCGCACCACCGTCAGCGGCGGGTTCAGCGCCTTGAAGCCTGCGACACGGATTACGGTTACGTCAGATTAATCATAATCTACAGGTTTGATAGAAGATGAAACAACCCATCAGAACCTCAATTCTGCTATTTTAAATCATCATTCTCTCCACACAGTCCAAAGCCAATATAAGTCCACTAAGACACGATTGCGAACTGTTTAAATTAATAGGGTTTCAACTCTGCTATGCTTCTTGGCGGGAAAGTGAAGAGTCATGTTTGCAGTTTTGTTTTAATTTTCGAAATTTTTTGTTATATCGAATATTAATGTGAAATAATGGTGGATTATTAACCGTTAAGTGTTCGTGAGTGTGCACGAGTGTTGGCAAATGAAACAAAACAGTGCAACGTCACTTTTCAAGAAGTCCGCCCGAGGACTTAGTAAAGCCCTACATTTTTACTGAGATACTCACTCGAGTATCTCAGTAAAGATAACCACTCGGTTGGGGTTGTATATCATTTCTCACTTCTCATTTCTATTATCATTCATCATAATCATACAGAAAAAAATATTATTTATTTATTTATTACTTGTTAGAAAAATTACTTTGACACTGGCTAAATGTGCTAATCTCACGAAAGCCATCAACAAAAAAAAACTCTACTATTTTAATGACGTCACAATAGGTGTGTCGGTAGTCAGATTTTGACATTAGGACTATGAGAATATTTTCAAATGAGGTCATCAACATAATGTTTGGTTCGGGCGAACCACGTGACTCGTTAGAACATTGCATTGCTCATAATTTGCTCGCAAACATTTTTGGCAAGCAAACAATAAACATTCATAAAATCTGTTTATGACGCTCTAGTGCAGCGTCAAGATCGACGATCGCTACGCTGAACTAAGCCTAATGCGACGGGTACCTTCAGTTTTTGCTATAACAATTAATAGGGCTTTGTCAATATATTAGACACCATAATATTAACTTTATTACCTTAGCATAAGGTCGAAAATCACTTTCAACATACTGTGTGCATTAAAGAGATAATTTAACAAAGTAAATTAAAGTGAATAGCCTATAACTGTCCACTGCTGGGTCACAATTGATGGGTAATGGCTTAACCTGTCGTCTACCGTGAATACAGACACAATAAAATTTTAATTGTTTATGGCACTGATCAGTGCTCGTGGCAGATGACAGGTTAATCTAAACAAAATGAAGAATAATGTCCGTTTTTTTTTTTTTTTTTTTTATTGTATGATGGGCTTTCTTTTGGCCTCATTCTAATCCCTAGGGCTAAGAAGAGGCCGACGATGGAACGAGCTTGCCCAGAAACAGCCTATTCACTCGGGCTTTAAAAACTTTAGGTTTATATGCACTCGGGAATACAGACGCCGGCAGGGAATTCCACTCTTTGGCTGTACGCATTATAAATGTGGAAGCAAAACGCTTGGTGCGCAAAAGTGGAATGTCAACCAGGTAAGGGTGGTAGCCAGCCGTACGTCTGGATTCCCGATGGTAGAATGGGGAAGGTGGAATGCGCTCATGCAGCTCAACAGCACACTCTCCGAAGTATAGCCTGTAAAAGACCGATAAGCAGGCAACTGTGCGGCGGTGAGCGAGACTGAAGCTTGGTTTTTACAAGCTTATCGTCACCTATAATTTTCCTGGCTCTGCGTTCCACCGAATCAAGCGCGGCGAGCTGGTACTTTGCTGAACCGTCCCAAAGGTGACAACAATACTCCATGCACGATCGGACTTGCGCTTTATATAAGGTTAGAAGCTGTCCCGGCGTGAAGTATCGCTTAACCCTATTTAGGACACCCAGTTTTTTGGCCGCTGTTTGAGCTTTAATTTCGATGGTGTCACCGAAGTTCAGAGTGGAAGTCAACTTCATGCCAAGGAGATTTAGGTTGTCGGTAATCGGTACAGTCACACCTCGGAAAGCAGGAGTTAGGTTAAAAGGACTCTTTTTGGCGGTGAACAGACATGCCTGCGTTTTGGTGGCGTTAAAACTGACCAAATTGTTGTCACCCCATTGGGAGACAAGACTTAAAGTCAAGTTTGTCCGTTCTACCATGGCCTCTCTCAAGGAACACAATTCTTCCATGCTGACTCTTCCGCTGGACAAATATCTTTCAGTGACCGTGCTGTCGTCTGCATAACCAATAATTCCGGGCATGAGCAGATCATTAATGTGCAGCAAAAAAAGGGTCGCAGAAAGGACGGATCCCTGAGGAACTCCGGCATCGATAGCCATGAGGTCAGAAGAGCAGCCATCAATGACCACTCTAATTGACCGTTCACTCAGGAAGTCTAATATCCAGGCACAAAAGTCAGCAGAGATGCCATACGCTGGAAGTTTCTTAAGCAGGCTAGCGTGCCAGACCCGGTCAAAGGCCTTCGAGATGTCTAGCGAAACAGCAAGCGCTTCGCCATGCTTCTCGATTGCCTCGCCCCAGCAATGTGTGACGTAAACTAGAAGGTCCCCCGTGGAACGACCTCTACGAAAGCCATATTGACAGTCACTAAGGAGGTCATGGGATTCTAGGTACGACAGCAGCTTGTTATTTAGTACCCTTTCCATAACTTTGCAGAGTATGGAGGTGATGGCGATTGGTCTGTAGTTAGCAGGGTCGGCACGATCACCCTTCTTGGGCACAGGTTGCACATTCACAAACTTCCAGGACTTAGGGACCGTTCTAATTTTAAGAGAGAGGCGGTACAGACGCGTTAATACAGGAGCCAATTCGGGCGCACAGAGTTTAAGCACTCTAGCTGGAATTCCGTCCGGGCCGCTGGCTTTATTCACGTCAAGATTTCGCAAAGATTTTCGTACCTCTCTGGTGTGAATGGTGATACTTGGCATGGAAGCACCACAATGAGGTATCGTAGGTGGATTTGCGTGTTTTGTTGCAAGACGTGAATTGCCCGCGAACAGAGATGCAAATAAATTAGCTTTCTCCGTTGCAGAGTGGGCCAACGATCCGTCAGGTCGCAGCATGGGAGGCAAATTGGGGCGGCAGAAGTTTGACTCGACCGACTTAGACAGGGACCAGAACTGCTTGCTACCAGCTGGGTAGGATGCTAATCTGGCTCCTATACGGCATACATGGTCGTATCGCGCCTTACGAATCATTCGTTTGCATAACCTAGCAGCAGAATTGAAGGCCTTCTTCTTCAAGCGAACCCTCCGAGCCCGTACTTTGCGGTCACGAGCACGCACCCAGGCTTGGTAAGCGGATTCTTTACGCGCTTCTGCGCGAGCACAGTCCGCATTAAACCAAGGTCGGGCATTGTGACCGTGGGGGATATCGGAAAACGGAATAAAGTATTCCATTCCCTGACGAATCACTTCCCCGATCGCATCTGCGGAACTAGAGGGATCGTTTGAAGAAAAACACACTTGGCGCCAAGGGTATGATGCAAAGAAATGTCGCATTTCGTCCCAATCAGCTGACTTATATCGCCAAACACGCCTCGTGCCTCTGGGGCTGTTGTCAGGAGGCGAGCAGACTGACACGGATTTCACCACACAATGATCAGACGTTCCCAGCGGGGCTGAGACCGATACTGAGTGTTTATTAGGGTTCGTCGTCAGCAAAAGATCTAGACAGTTCGGCGTGTGGCCATCAACATCAGGTACTCGCGTTGCTACATTCACCATCTGGGTAAGATCCAGCGATAATGCAAACTTGCGCATTTCTCGTCCAGCATGGTCAGTTTTCTTATACGGGTACAGCCATGCACTATGGTGAGCATTAAAATCCCCAAGAAAAATGAGCTCCGCTGCAGGGTACCTTTGATGGGCCAGATCTGCTGTCTCAGTTAGATACTCCATGAGCCTAGTCGTCTCCTGGTCGCTGTTGTGTGAACGGTAAACACCGACGTAGACACATTTATCCACTCCGGTATCGGTCAAAATCCACATTGCGGAAAACCCAGGTTTTTCAAAGCCACGGAGACGCTTACAGCATACATCATCGCGTACGTACACACAAACGCCGGCGTGCTTCCTGAACTTGTGTTCAAGGGAGTAACCCGGGTAGTTAAGGTACGACACGTCTGACGGTGCTGCTATCTGCGTCTCCGTTAAAAAGAATAGGTGTGGCTTTTCGGTTTCGAGATGGTAGTGGACCTGTTCGAGATTGGAGTGCAGACCACGAATGTTAGTGAAGTGCACTTTGGTTGTAAAATTTTTTGGTTTGGTTTGGTTGGTCCGTGCTGTAAAATAAGGTATAGGTACCTCCGGTGGGCAGGCGCGGGCTGCCGGTGACGAACTGCAGGAAGAGCCGCTGCTCGTCGCGCGAGTACGAGGCGAGGATGTCGATCAGCATGCGGATGGCGCGCGACTCCGCCGTGTAGCCGTGGTCGGGCCGGATGCACTCGGCCAGCATGCGCGGCTCCCAGCGCTGCTCGCGACCGCCTGCACAAACAAAATTAACTGTTATTTACTACTTTTTAAACCCATTTAGCCCGACCAGGTAGGCGGAACGCCCCATCTCGACAATAATTTGTTCACTCAATTTCCATCATCATCATCTCAGCCAAAAGACGTCCACTGCTGGACAAAGGCCTCCCCCAAGGATCTCCACAACGACCGGTTTTGTGCTGCTCGCATCCAGCGGCTTCCCGCAATTTCCACGCAATTTAATTCCAATGTAGCGCTATTATCGCTTTTAAGAGTGCCATTTGAATTTTTTAGATTTGTGATTGGAAATTGATTAATGCAATTGTGTTTCAAGAGTAACCCACCAGGCGTTTGTGTGTTGTTGTAAATGAAACTCTAAAAGTATGGTATTAGGGTACATCTATATAATACTTTTAGAGTTGTAATAACACCCACCCGGCAGCTAAGTGGGTCCTTTAGACCGCCACAGCCGGCTATAATCGACAAGTGATAGCGTGCCTTGTACGCCAACGACGGCAATGATCGACAATACCTATAGTTTACAAAAACACAAAATAAATGATTTGTTAGATGGGTGCCTCGAACGCATTTTGTATCAGTAAGGTTTTTGCCCTAATCGCATTTTGCCACGATCATGTTTTGTCATATATGCCTTATGTAGGACCGTATTTTATCCTATAAGTGATTTGCATTCAAGCAAGTTGATTTAATCGCTTTTTGCCTCATACTGTAAATTAAGATTTTTTTCTTTTTTTTTTCTGTCTTTACTATATGTAAAAATAAAATGTTTAAAAAGTTAGGTTAGATAAGGTTACAGTAAATGATACATTTAGGCACCAAGTTTGTAAAATGTTTGTTTAGGGTTTAATGCGATGACAAACATCAAGATTTAAAAAAATGCGTTTATGTCTAAATACGACGAAAAAAACAGAGTATAAAATATGAGACTAATATAAAAAGCTACTAAACATATAGCATATGACGAAACACGATCGTGCCAAAAATCTTACTGGTACACAAACGAATGTTTGGCGTACAGAACACGGCGTCGCATTTATGCTGTGGCGGTCAAAATGTTAAAGGCTACGTGATATACGGTCGATCATAAGCTCGTGGGGAAATAAGAGGATTTCCTACGGTCATACACTTAATGAGCTGCCACCTTTGGCCTTATTATCATTGAGTCATCGATGCGTTGTAAGTTTAAATCTAAGGATCCATAAAAAACAAAATCATTTATAAACAAATTTTAAACACATCTTGAAATAAATCACGTTACGCAAAGTTCATGAGACTTACCGGACGGGCTTCCGCAAAACACCTGTTCTAATTCTTCAGGGTAGAATATCTTGAGATTGGCCAGGGGGAATACTGATTCAAATCCTTCTCTGAATGCTTCCATTTGTTTACTCACACCTAAAAAAAAAAAAGTACATTTTTAATAATACAACAGGTGGACGGACAGGTTATATTTTTCAGATCGGTAGGCCAAACAAAATAACTTGCAGCTTATCTTTCCGGTGGCATGTAATGAGGGAAAATATACCAGTTTTAGTTGATATAACATAACCATTCTCCTTTGAAGCGGTGGGGAGGGGATATTCTACAAGAGTCCCACATAGCCATCTACGCAGTGATATACCTAATGGGGCGACCGGCGCAACGCGACTAGGGAATTCTCTCCATAGCGCGGTCGAAACGCTGATTGCACTGCGGTATTGGTGAATTATGTTCGTGCATCTAGTGATATACATTTTTATTTGTGAGTGCCTAAACGGCTTTCCGTGGCTATGTTAATGTTTCATTTATTCATGTATAGGGTGATTCCACTGAAATGCGACATGGTAGGCACAAAATAAAATTTACGCAATCGTTACGACTTACAGGCAAAATGGCAGCTTGTTAAATATATTTATTGGCAACACTAAATTTTGAAACAAAAGACGACCGTTTTTTTTCTCTATGACAGTTTGATTGGCAACGTTGTCGACAGTTACAAAACACGTAAAATTTTTCTATTTAAAGAAGATTGTTTATTTCTTATGGATTTGTACCTAGTTTTGTACAAATAACAGTGTTGGTATTGTGTGATAATCAATTTTGTATTGGACGACAAATAATTGGTAAGTATTAAAATGAAACTGCTGAATTTTATTTGAAAGTTGACACTCCAAAAATATGTAACGTGAGTGACTAAAAGGCATATTTTTTAACTTTTATACATGTTAATATTCGTTTTAAAGGATTCCATTTTTTATTTACTTCGATAGATAGTTAAGTAACAGAAACATGCAATTGTTTTTATACAATTGTTATATGGATTTATTAAAAACGATGTAATTAATATTGTAACATGAGTTACCGGTAACTCACGTTACATGAAGTAACGTGGGATACCAATGTTAAAGTTTGATTAAATTTGAGTGAATGTGTAATATTGTTTTATGTCACGTATTTCTTGTATTGTTTTAGAGATAATGGCTTTGACGGGAGCTGAAAAGATGAGGCGTCGAAGGGAAAAACTAAAAATACTTGACCAATACGAAGAATTTAAGGCCAAACATAGGCAACAAGCACAAAAAAGTAGAGACAAGGCAAAATTAATGCTAAATGAATTACCAAAAACAAAATTGAACAAAAAACTACAGGAAATAAGAAGAAAAACCAGAGAAAGAGTACAAAAACATAGAGATAAGAAGAAGGAAGTTTTGAACCATAACGAACTAGATGGTACTTCTTATTCTAGTCCAAAAACACTTGGAAAAGCTAAATCTAGGGTTAAAAAAGCATTGCCTGCATGTCCTTTGCGGAAAAAAGTTGTGCTTCAAAAGATTTTGGAGGAAATAGATTTAGAACCATTAACTACTACACAAAAATTGAAACACTGCATCTCTGATGAAGTTACATCAAAAGTGAAGCAATTTTACGAGAGAGATGATATTAGTTCTTCAGAACTTCAGAAACATTTAAGGGATCTGACGCCTTCATTCAATAATTAAATATTTAACAAAGAAATATTTGACAAAGCTTTACACATTGAGGGTATAGCAAAGATTCACAATATTTACACAAGTAATAGTGTGGTGAAAACTGAATCCATAACAACAGATTCAACTCTTATAAAAAAGAAATCATTTTTTCACACTGTGTATGGATCGGATGAGTCAGACAGCTCAGATGATGACGTGCCGCTGTCTATTATAAAGGCAAAACTTTAGTTTTAAGTTTAACTACAATTCTCTAACTTAAATTTAATTTTTAGTCTACAAAATATCTAGAATAAAACTTTGAATATGTATGTAACATGAGTTACCAAAATCTGTGTAACATGAGTGACCATTATTTAATTCTCTAAAAAAATGTGTGTTTCTAAAACCATGAATGTTGCTAATAATCTCAAATGTAAGACATTTAATAAAAACGGATTTGATTTTTAATATTTTTATTTTATTTAAACGGAACAGAATTTTTGTAGGGTACATACTAAACTAAAAGCTAATGTCGCCAAAGGTAACGTGAGTTACCAACAATTTTTATTGAAACTAAAACACACTAAACCTAGAAAATTCAAAATAAAACGAGAACCACATATTATGTTTTTATAACAACGAAATTTTCATTACGAGAGTAGTTGATATAATTATAAATATAGTATGCTAGCTTTGTCAGTTTTAATCGGGAAGTAAAACTGTAACATGAGTTACCATGGAATCACCC
>OY720025.1:7584879-7655435 GCA_963082485.1 Eudonia mercurella
CATGGCGCAGGCAACTGTGCCGAAATATCGGATACTCAAACACGACAAAAAACATGGTTATAATCCCGTTAATAATATTTATTCTAATGTAAGTGACCATGATAATTTAAAAAGTTATAGTTCGTCCGTCTTTATTTAACACGAGTTAACAAAAAAAATTGCTCTTTATTTGTTTCTTCAAAACTAATAAAAACTTATATTACTTTTTTAGCTAAATCAAGTCTCAAAAGCGTTAACCGATATCTTCATGTACAATCAACGTTAATTTGATCAAAACATTTTCACCAAATCACCATGTGATAAATTACATTAGATTTTTGGTCGAGTCAAACATGTTGACAGCGTTAGTCAATTAAACAAACTTACACTACATAATTACCTAAAGAGACAGGCAAAGTATCCACAAGACTTGTTTTCCTAATTGACGAAATTAACTTAAGAGTTAAAGTGATTACATGTTAACACTCGTGCCTGCACATCTAAGTAACACTGTTTCCATAACTCACCGTGCGCAGCAGCTTGATGCGCGTGCGGCGCGTGTGCGGCGTGGGGAGCATGCGGCGCGGCGTCATCACGCCGGCGTGCGTGGCGTCCTCCCGCGCCGCCTGAACGCTTTACAGCGCGTTTGCGCTTCAACATCTCCGCAAGTTGCATCGGACTGCCCGATCTGAAAGTATACACGCTTATGAAACAAATGCCAGAATCATACAGTTTTTACAGAGCTAAACGACAGTGATTCAATATTCAAGAAGTATAGAACTTTTTATACAACTAAATAACAACACACCATGTACTTATACTAAGTAAACATAACGCGTGGTTGTACGTTTTATAAAATAAATAAACAATGAAAAGGTTTTTATTGCAACAAACACCAATTTACAAATTCATTTTGCCCTGGCTTCTGTAAAAAAGTAAACTTGGGGAACAGAAGCCAGTTCCTTCCTGTTGACAAAACTCAATTGGTATAGTTGAAAAACAATGATAATAATCAGACTATACAAAACTATCAAATTTCTTCAATAAATGTTCAACCATATCACTTAGATATTAAGTTATAGTCTATTGAGAACATTTTACAGTTTGTGGTAGTCTTATGTGCAGGCGTGTGTACATAAAGAAACAATGATGAATAAAAATACAGTATCTTCTCTAGAAAATCAGAAATATGATAAATCACTGATGCCTAAGGCATTATAGAATTTTTAAAAACAAGCGAGCCTTACAGTAGTCGCATATGATGTGTAACATTTAACATCTCACCACCAAATAAGCAATTTTAACATTATATTCTGAAAAAATGGGTACATCATTTTAAATTATAAAATAAATGCAGTAAATACTCATTAGAAGACATATCAAAATGACCTTTGATAGTCAAATGACACAATATGATAATAATGTCATGTTAATCGATTTTAAATTTACATAATGGCGCTTCCCCGTCTTACTGTTACACTGTTACAGTTACTTCCGTCCCATTTTACAAAATCACTCCCACAAATTGCATAGATAGAAAGCGAGCGGAAAGATGTTACACATCAACAAGAGGAAACAAGTTCATTTGGAAGTCTTTATTTGACCTACCTGTGTAGTGTGGTTGAGGTCTGTTGATGTGCCGAGCCGGACGCAGCGCCCGGTTCAGATCCGCTGCCATCACTGCTTACCGCTTGTGCTACAGAATTGTAACATTAAAGCAAGGATACACACTAATACATTATAATATTAAAGCATGGAAGTAATAGCCTTTGTTTTGTCCAACAATTGATGTATATTGGCATAACGCGCATATAACCCTTTCCAAATGCAGGTTGGTGATTATAAAGCACATTTTTCTCGACCTGGTGATTGAACATCGGACTTCTGGATATCTGGGAGAGCGCTTTACCACTCTGCCATCGAGACGTTTAGACAGAGGAGTTTACTTTAAAATCAATCGTGTTTAATCGTTAATGCGCTTAAGAAATGTCGGATTAATATTATAATACTCACGCAGGTTGGTGGCTACGAACGAACTTGAAGCCGAAAAAGCGAGTGAAAGGTTGTGGTCGAGCGAAGTGGCTGATGTAGACGCGGGAGGGGACGAGCCGCCGCTCGACCGAACACTCGTGTTGCTTGGTGACTGAAAACAAACGTAATAACTCCAGTTATTATAATCACGGAATGACTAGAGGCATAATGTTCATAATTAACCCTCTGTAGGGTGATAACAATGATTATTTATTCAAGATATTAAAGTACACAAATTAAATCCCTACTTCCTCCTCAAAATCTAACTCCTTCCTCAAGGCCTGCAACGCATCTGCGATTTCTTTGGTTTTTCATCAGGTGAGCCACCTGCTCGTTTGCCTCCTTTTAATATTAAAAACAAATTGTTCGAGCGCGGTATGTATATCATTTAGCTTCTGCAGGATCCTTATATTGTGACAATGTCTAGTCGTATTCTGGACAAAATCCTATAACCAGACAAAGAAAAGAGCATAGCCTCACCTTGAGTTTCGTCTGCCGCGGCGTGTGGACCGGCGCCCGCTCAGCCAACTGCGCCACCTGGTGCAGCACCCCCTCGCGGCGGAACTGCACCGCCATGTCCTCGGGCAGCTGCTGCATCAGGATCTCGGCCAGCTGCAGCGAGCCCACCACGATGCGGAGGTCGCTCGACGCCATCATGCCCGCGATGTGGGACGATATCACCTGGTGGGGTAACAATATGTTTAGTATAATTAGAGAGATTCGTCATGATGATCCGAGGGTCGACCGCCTAACTCTCTCGCTTTCGATCGCTTTGAAGGCGAAGCGAGGAAGAGGCGTCATCTTGTCATTTCGAAAGCAATATCGAAAGCTATAGGCTATAGCTTTCGATACTATTCGATATTATATTAGAAGGCGAGGCTCGCCTTCAAAGCGATCGAAAGCGAAAGAGTTAGGCGGTTGGGGGGCTAGATTTGTTTTGACAAGCGATAGCGAGCCCTCCACGCCAACGACAGCGATGATCGGCAATACCTATAGTTTACAAAAACACAAAATAATGATATTTTAAGTTTTTGGAATCCTTATTCCTGGAATAAGTTTTTACTCTGAATTGAATGCTTGGCGTACAGGACACGTCGCATTAATGCTGTGGCGGTCAAAAAGTTGACCTGTGGTCCTTGCACAATAAATATATTTTTATGGAGTTTGCTGATGGTCTTAAACGGCCATTTCAGCGGCATCGGACTTTTCTTGGAGGCGGCGAAAAACCTTAAGCCGGAATTGGAAAAATGCAGAGGCGTAGATGTCAATTGTCGTTTACCTACAATACACTTTAAGCATCTGCCACATCTAGTGTAATCATAAAACGAGACCAGACGAGACATCTTGAATGAGTAGTACTTAAAAAGTATGGACGAATTTAAAAATAGGTACTTTTAAGTTTATTTCAATAAAAAAATACTTTGTCTTTGACTTTGAATAACGCTGTAGATTTTGGTACAGAGGAGAGTATAATCGTTGCAGTGGCGGGCGGTATCTTTGGTCGCTTACCTGCATCTTGAGCACCAGCCGCAGCATGGACGAGTCGGCGTAGTACACGCAGCGGAGGATCGCTTTGAGCGCTTGCGAGCGAACCGCCGGGCCCGCCGAGCTCCAGTACACCTCGTGCAGTACCGCGAGCAGGGCGCGGGCGAGCGTCGGGTTGCTCCGCATCATAGCGATGCGCGGGTCTGGGGAGTAAGCATTCAATTATTTATTGATTTATTTATTATATTAAGCTGTCATGTACACAAAATTAAGTTATATAAGGTGTTAGTAAGTAAATGAGCCCTGTAAGGGCATAGCAAAATTAGAATTAGAATAAAATTTATTTAAATCTAGGTAGGTATATTTTTACTTTTTTTATTTTAAGTGCTAATTGCTACACTTAAGCTGAATTAAATATTTATATAAAATATAAAATACAGTAAAAAAATTAAATGCCTACCTAAATACCTACCTACCTGGGTAGGTATTACAAATATCTGAGATCAATGGCAAAACTATTTATCTATACTTCTATACTAATATTATAAAGCTGAAGAGTTTGTTTGTTTGTTTGGTTGAACGCGCCAATCTCAGGAACTACTGGTTCGAATTGAAAAATTATTTTTGTGTTGAATAGTCTATTTATTGAGGAAGGATATAGGCTATAGATTGTTCGCTAATAAACGCGGGGCACAGTTTATTATATAAAAATAAATTATAGTCATCATCATTTGCCTATAAACACTGCATTGATGGTCAGGGGCTATATATATAATATATAATAGCTTCTGCCGTAATATTGAGAGAGTAAAACATGGAGCGAAATTAACATCGAAACCGTAAACTTAGCTCACGTTTACGTTACTGTCACATTTGGTGTTCCTCAGGGCTCAAGCTTAGACCCCGTTCTCTTCAACGTGATTGTAAATGAGAAAATTATATTTCATCATCATCAGCTCATTTTATGTCCCCACTGCTGGGGCACGAGCCTTCCCTATGGATGGATAGGGAGAACGGGCCATAAACCACCACGCGGGCCCAGTGCGGATTGGTGGTTGTTAACGACTGCTAATGCAGCCGGGACCAACGGCTTTACGTGCCTTCCGAAGCACGGAGGAGCTCGAGATGATAAATTTTTGGTCACCCATCCGATGACCGGCCTTTGCGAAAGTTGCTTAACCTCAGCTCTCGCAGACCGGGCGCGTTAACCACTGCGCCATCAACTCCTCTTTAATTATATTTAAATATAAATAAACATTTACATAAAACACTTTATTGAAATCTGAAAAAGTAATCAAACTTTTTGTATAGTATACCTGGCGCTGGTGCAGAGGGCGATTGTGTAGCATCCGGCCGATTAGGCGGCGGCACACGCTGCACGGGGCGCGCGGTGCCGGTGTGGTCGTTCAGCTGCTGCATGGCGGCCAGGTCGACCGTGTACGAGCGCCCTAACGTGGTGAGGCACACTTCCTCCTCGCCGGCGGCCGCGCCTGCTTCTAGGGCGCGGCTTTCCGCCCACGAGTAGGAACGCCATACGCCTGGGGCCAAATTAGCGTGTTAAAATCGAATCTATGTAGGTACATATCTATAATTATGGTTATATATAATTCTATGCAATTATATTGCGAACAAATAACAATGTGAAAAAAGGCAATTGTTGATACAATTCCACGAGCAGGATTCGAACCGCACCCTATGACATGCCGGGTCTGGTGCACTGAGCCGGCATGTCATGGGGAAAATGATTTGTGGAAAACGTCTGTAGAACACTTTCTACGTGGCATATTTGCTACATATCAACCATGCTTTGTAGAAGGGATTTAGAACAATTTTTTGGTGGCATATTTACTCTTTCTACAAACCACGGACCTATGTAACCAGTACATAACAAAAAATGTTCCTATGTAAAGAGAGAAGTCGATACTGGTAAAGTTTTTAAAACTTAAAAGAAAATACCTACACATTACTTACTTACAACTACCAAAGGTAAATAATAAAGTAATTTTCCTTCTTTTTTTTTGTATGATTTAAAAAGCTTAATAAATTAGGATTACTCAAATCCTCAGTCCTCATACAGATAATTTTGTGATTTTCATTGGTAATCAACATTATCTACTAAAAGAGAAAATGTACAAAAATATAGTTTTGCGAGTGAAATGCGATTTGGTCTACTGAAAATTCATACGCTGTTAACTTTCTCTCACGATCTGGAACCGTACCTCTATCATCTCGCCACTGCCAGTGAGCACTGCGATCAGTAGGCGCAGCCCAGGGTCGATCCAGGTACGCGTCGACCGCGAAGATGCCGTCCGTGGGCAGGCGCGGCATCAGCTCGCCGATCAGGCACGTGATCTCGTACAGCTCTTGGGGCAGACGCGGCAGCAGCTCCACTGGTTGCTTTATATTCAATACAAATAACGTAAGTGCGATGCGGTTACATTCGGCACACAAAAATATGCTTTTATTTGCAAATTGATCCGGAGAATTATTTATTTGCATAAACAGGTGTCTGGCATGGTAAATAATAAAATTAAAAACAATAAGTGGCGGTATTAGGCATTACTCGTATCAACATTGACGAGGCAAGATAGTTAAGCAAAATAAACAGGTATTTACATAACACTTTTTATTTAAACTACTCCTAAGTATTATTTAAAAAAAAACACGAGTAGATCCGTAAAAGTAGTTTCATTTCAATGTGTAGTGTTCTTGTAAACTTTAGAAAACAATACATTTTTATAATCATAAAAGAAATAAAAAATAAAAAATCTTAAAATTATTTAAATATAAATATAATGATAAGTAAAAATAATGATAAGTGTCTTCCTAGTCTTTAACTTTAAAAAAAAAATAAAGAATAAAATTTTAAAAAAAATTTAATCATCTATTTCGTAAAGATTGCAATCGAAAATACTTCACAAAAATGGAGATAGTCTATAGCAGCACATACCTCCTGGTGCATACTAGAGCCCGACCCCGTGAGCAGACACAGCAGCGTGTCGGCTATAGACCGCTGGTGGAGAGCTAAAGCCAGCGCGGGGCACGCGCAGCACATCACCCACAGCAGCCGGAGCACCGTGATGAACGTGGCGCCCGAGATCAGCGGCGGGGATACCACCAGCTGCGGAAGGTAAGGGTCATGTAAAGGTGTGAGGTTCGGCGTCAGGGATTCAAAGATAGTTTGCGGTCATTAGGTGTGTAATAGCTCTATTTACACGTTGCACTATGGCTTATATAATATAGGATATGAGTGTATGCGTACACACACTACACGGTGATTAATCTCCGATTTTAAGACGATTGACAGAAGAATAGGGAAGTTGATTACACCAATAATAATTAATGACAGAACATTAACCCTCTTATTCATAAAAACTAATTAAGCATTATTTAGTTAATCATTGTTTTGTCTCTTTTTCTCAAATTCATAATGACGTTTGTGTGACGCTGACAAAACAATATTTAACTAAATAATGCTTAAATAGTTTTTATGAATAAGGGGGAAAATGTATAAATGACATCATGCAACAGTTCTTTAAAATGTCTTTAAAACATTAACCTATTTTTTATTTGGCAAAGCATGAATTTCTCTAACCTAAAATTATTTCAAAAACACTCAATTGACGGAACAAGAATAGTGACGTCATAGTTTCCCAATCTCATACAATTTATATCAAAAAAAAGTTATGAAAGTTGCTATAAAATTTCTGTTAACTGACCAGTCCACAACCCAATTTCTTTTTAAAGAGTTTGCAGTTGGCTGCCGATGGCCTTTACAGCGTAACCGGACTAAAGTGGGCTGCTAGTTACTAGAGGTTCTTCAAGTCGTGGTGATCGAAACATCATCAGAGGTTTCTAGAGGATGGCATCACGATAGCGTGTTCCATGCTCTGCTAGATTCTTCGGGCGTTCAGATTGGAATCGAGACACGATTCCTAACAAATTTACAGGTAAAACGATAATTTGATAATACCATACGAAAAGAAAAAACTATCTCTTTTCGTATCACAAGACATTCCAGACAAATAAACAGACGACTTGTGATGACGAGATGATAAAAAAGCCACAAGCTCCATACCAGTTGTTGCAAGTTGGTTAGCAGTTCCGGCGTGGCGATCTCCTGCAGACGCGCCGGATCATGCTGGAAGCTGTCCACAAGCCGGGAGAACGCGAGGCACACGCACTCCACAGATTTCTTATCTTGTTGTGTAAGTCTGCAACGTAATTCAATATGTTAAGTTTCAGTTACGTATGCGTACCCATTATTATTATTTATCCTTGAGGGAGGCCTTTGTCCAGCAGTGGACGTCTTTTTGGCTGAGATGATGATGATGATGATGATGATGATGATGATGATGATGATGATGATGATGATGATGCGTACCCAAACGTTATTAAATTTGTAAAACTTAATTTGTAGTATAATTTAAAGCATACCTATTAGCGAGCAGCTGCAGCGAGTCCCTGACCAGGTGGAACTCATCAGGCGTGAGGTTCTGGCAGCAGTTGGCCGTGATGGAGAGGGCGGCGCGCTGTGCGCTTATCGAGAAGAAGTCCAAGTAGGTGAGGCACGCGGACACGCCACGCTGTAAAGAGAAAAAGCATTTAAATGTAGGTAGGATAAATAAGCAAATATATAGGAAAAATTGTGCAATAAATAGTTTGCTCAACAGTGTCTTCAGAAAAACTTACATCATTCCATAAAAGTATGAATTTTGATGCGATCAAATTATAATTCGATGTATAAGATATATTTTTAACATATCTCCGAATTATA
Organism: Eudonia mercurella; assembly: GCA_963082485.1. Taxonomy (NCBI): domain Eukaryota; kingdom Metazoa; phylum Arthropoda; class Insecta; order Lepidoptera; family Crambidae; genus Eudonia; species Eudonia mercurella. Next base: position 7,593,152 of record OY720025.1, read on the forward strand.
TTAGCCAAATTTTGTAACGTTATTTTGGCAAACAATGCAAAATTATACTAGTCAAAAAAATTAAACACACTGCTAAAGAAATAAGTATCTTCATTATGACAGCAGGTAAGGAATATTCAATGTACAAATGTATATAAACATACAATGAAGTTAAAGAAATTTATTCTCAAAAGAAATTTACATTTCACTTAATGGGAAATTGCATAGTAACTTAATTACATAAATAAAATATAAACAGTGAGCATGCATTTTGAAACTAAAGTAATAAAACCAGTGCAAAAAGTATAATTTGCTAACTGTTATGACTCACAACAGTTAGTGAGGCAAATATTAATTAACTAAAAGCAATACTCTTAACACTCGATGACAGTCACGAATTTTATATCTCAGAACCACTTTTAAGTTAATAGGATGCATGATTTCGTTACAAATATTCAATAAAATTATAAAATATTATTTATATTATTCTTCTTCAAGGGAGATATAACTTACCGCTTGCAGTATAGCCTTAGAATGTCGTCGAGAGAGCATGTCGAGTGCGGTGAGACTTTGCTCAGCCACATCCATGCAAGTGATCGCCTGCAGTTTGTCCAGGAAGGCGGGCACTGCGAGTGCCACCGCGCCGCTACTGCGCGGGAGAGCTTCCAGCATGTAGGTTAGCGCACGGCACGCGTGGTTCATCTGGAAATGACGTTTTAAATCAATAGCTGTAGCGTTTAGATTCGCGTATCTTAACAATTTCTGAATTAAACTCCTTAGGATATAGCCAGGTTAACTCGGTACAGAAAAGAGATGGTACTAAGGTTTTTGTGGGTAAGGCTCTCCTTGCCCTGTCGAGTTTTGCCCGACTAGACGAGGAAAGAATAGTCCCATATAACGAGGTGCCCCTTGGCCAGGGTGTATGCATATATGCGTATAACAGCATTTAATTTAGTTAAAACAAGAATATCTCCAGATGGAAGAGTTCCGCCTAGAATCTAACTGGATTGGGGTGGTCGCTAGACCACCTCCTAACAGTTGTTTCTACCGCTGAGCAGCATTATTTAACACTAGCGGCCGCCCGCAGTTTCTCCCGCGTGGTTCCCGTTCCCGTGGGAATATCGGGTTAAAAAGTATCCTATGTGTTAATCCAGGTTATAAACTATCTGTATGCCGAATTTCACCCAAAGCCATCCATCCGTTGCAACGTGAAGAAGCAACAAATATACACAAACTTTCGCATTTATAATATTATTGTGATTACAGTGTACTGGTTGTAAGGGTGCTAAACCAGTATCCAGCTGAAGTTATGTCCTCACCATATCGAAGTTATGTTCTGCGGCGAGCAGGTTGACCAGCGCCGGCACGACTTGCCGCACCGGGAAGCCGGCGAGCGTGTCCTCGTTGCCCATGACGAGTAACTGGCACATCTCGATCACGGCCTGCAGCTGCTGACCCTCGTCGCCGGTCGCTTGCAGCCCAGCTAAGAGTTGGGCAGCTTTCGATGCGGCTGTAAACGGTACGGTGTTTAAATAAGTTATCGTCTTCGGGTAATAATAATTAGGCTTCTGGGTAATCATCAGAGAGCACATGACATGACCTGGAATACCAAATAACTTTGGAACAGTCAATGTGAAATTAGACATATGAGAAACGAAACCTCATGCCAATTTTTTTTATCTAATTAAATGACTATTTAACAGTTATTGTAATAGACAAAGTTATTAAGTATTTATTTATTTGTTTTTAGGAAGATTTACAGACAAATAACATCTATCATCATCAGCTCATTTTTTATGTCCCCACTGCTGGGGCACGAGCCTTCCCTATGGATGGATAGGGAGAACGGGCCATAAGCCACCACGCGGGCCCAGTGCGGATTGGTGGTTGTTAACGACTGCTAATGCGGCCGGGACCAACGGCTTTACGTGCCTTCCGAAGCACGGAGGAGCTCGAGATGATACATTTTTGGTCACCCATCCGATGACCGGCCTTTGCGAAAGTTGCTTAACCTCAGCACTCGCAGACCGGGCGCGTTAACCACTGCGCCATCGAGCTCCTCATAACATCTATAGTTAAGGTTAATAAATATACATATATGATATTAACAAATCTTCACAATCATAAGAATTATGAGTAGATCTTTATACACATTGAATCACTATAAACACATTTGAATTTAATTTAAGACTGATAATGTCCTCGTCATACTCAGGCCCGGAATCCACCAAAGCCAAGACATGAGGAAAAATGTGTTACTTACCCGAGTTAGCGGTAACGGTCCTGTGCAGTAGATGCTGCATACGCGGGCCGAGCGCGCCGAGCAGATGCGGCGGCAGACCGCGCGCCTCCAACAGCGCCTGCAGCCGGCCTACTTCACCCTCTTCAGAGGAGGACTCTTCGGCTCCCAGGCCGCCTAACCCGCCGCTAGCCACTCCGCCCGCCGCGCCGCTCAGCCCGCTAGCTCCGCCGGCGATGCTAGCGCCGCCCGAACCCATGCTGCCAACGCCGCCGCCGGCGCATTCCTCCGCGGACGATGTCACTGTTCGTAAACGACCGTTGAAACATAGACAACACACTTCATTGCACAACGAAATTTTGTAAACAGAGTGCTTAGCGTGAGTTTTGTTTACTTTCCGTATTCATTCTATTACGTTTCATCATCATCATCAGCTCATTTTATATCCCCACTGCTGGGGCACGAGCCTTTCCTACGGATGGAAAGGGAGAACGGGCCATAAACCACCACGCGGGCCCAGTGCGGATTGGTGGTTGTTAACACTGCTAATGCAGCCGAGACCAGCGGCTTTACGTGCCATCCGAAGCACGGAGGAGCTCGAGATGATAAATTTTTGGTCACCCATTCGATGACCGGCCCTTGCGAAAGTTGCTTAACCTCAGCACTCGCAGACCGGGCGCGTTAACCACTGCGCCATCGAGCTCTATTACGTTTACGAAAACGAAAATTAGTATGGCATTGAAGAAGCGCCTCCTCGCGGCATATGAGAAGAGTACAGTTTTGCCATACAAATTCTCGTTTTCGTTAACGTGATCGAATGGCGAATGAAACTCACACTAGGCACCCTGGAGTGGGCAAAGTCAGTATTATCTCTTCCAGACAACCTTTGTGGTGACAACTGAGAGAAAATTAAAGGAAAGTCCACCAGCAACAAGCAAACTAATATAGTGATATTCACATAAAATTTGAAACATATTTTGAGGTACCTCTTGAGTTTCATGCATTATGTTTAGAGATTGGGTCCCGGTGATTTGGCAAAGAAAATGGTATTATTTATTTATTTACTTATTGGAAGATTTACAGTAAATACAATTGGATTTTAAACCAATACAATTTCCCTATCTCCACAGATAAATTATTTTGAGGTTATTTTTGTATTGAGGAACTAGATAAAACGGTGATAGAATAGAAAGCCTACCAAACAAACACAAGTGACAGTTAAAAAATAACATTACTAACCTTTGCCCTTGAGCTTGGAGTCCGTAGACACATTGTCAGGCATTGTGGCGGCTGATGCTGAGGCCGGCGGAGTGGAAGACGTAGATGCCACGGCACCCTAAGGAACACATTCAGTATCAATGCATTTTTTTATATCTTAAAAAGGTCAATGGTAGAAGCTCACTTCACCCGGGATCCTCAACTACTGAGGCTGTGATTATACTACAAATAAATGAATTAATACTCTATGGCAATTTTTTCAACCTCATACCCCCCGGGAGGAAGGGTTTAACACTAAAAAGCAACCCCAAATAAAATACAATTACTTCTGTGAGAAGGCTGTGTGATCTTCGAATCGTGATTTCAATTTTGATACGATAAATAATAAAGTATTTTTCTAGTTAGAGCTTTATTCTCCTGTTAGTTCAATGTTCATCATTAAACAGAAACTTATTGAAATTACTGACACGATTTTCTGTCGAGGTCCTTGGCGGTCGCCAGATTTTTTCAACGTAAAGAGATGTTGTATTGGAATAGGTTGAAATACTGAACTAATAAGAAATTGAATGTGACAATATAATAAATGTAATATTTCTTACCGTGGTTAAAGGCTGGGGGTGAGACCGGCTGGACGCACCACCAGTGCTGGCACACGAACCCAGACTGCTTTTGCCTGCATAAAAACACTTTTTCACCAAAGGCTCTTGCAACAAAAGCAACATATATCAGAGCGGTACTGCATTACCGACTGGAAGGTTATGCTTAGTATGAAAGGCGCCCGACACCCATTAAGAATAATAGTCATAATGATAGCGCTCATAAAAAATACCACGTGCTTTTAAGACAATGGCAACAATAGAAGAAGCTTCAATTCGATTATTAATAAAACGAACATGATCATTTTGGACAACTGTTTCTTTTTAAAAGATTGAGTATAATAAATTAGGTGGTATAGCAAAATAATGCTAACTAAAAAGTCGTTTTAAAATATAAGCTACACCTTAGTAGTAATTAGTCAATATACTGTCCTAATAGTGGGTTCATACTTCTCCCTATTATCGGAAATCAAGTCATGGCTTTATGATCACGCTTGCTAAATGCGAGTCGGTGATCCAAACCCCGTGATTAAACCTGGGAATTAAACCAAGGACTTCCGGATTTGAGACCAAAACACATTGTAAAAATAAAATATTGATTATCGAAAAGTTTATAGCTGCTTTACTCACATGGCTCGACAGGGTGTTATAACACACCTAAAAGTATTATACAGATGTACCCTAATAGGATACATTTAGAGGTTCATTTACAATAACACACAAATGCCTGGTTGGGCTAAATATGGCATCATTCTCCCAATGTTCCCAACATTTTTCTATATTTTCGTCTGCTTGTTTACGTGAAATTGTGCTCGGAGCATAGCTCACCTCGCTTATCCCGTCTCGTGGACGCCGGCTGCGGCTGAGGCATGTCGCGAGCTCGCGCCCGCCGCCCAACAGCCGCGCTTCCGCTTGCGCTCTCGCCACCAGATACCTAAACACAACATTTAAATTGAGAATCGTCAACAAATGATACCCAAAATTACAGGAAAAAAAAAACAAAAAAAGATCAATCAAGCATTGTGCTCGTTCATCTAGTTAAATCATAAAATAGGGAGACTGCAGAAGGAAAGCTTCATACAAAGGCAGTCGGGCAACGCACACAGAAAACCTTTCGCAGACACGGAATCTCGCAACAGCGGCGCTTAGACTGATCCAAGCTGTTCCGTGATCCATGTCTATGTTCTATGTCTAGATGTCCGTTGCTCTAGCGCGGTATGTATTAAGCTTACCTTCTGGGGTCTCCTTATTTTGAGGTTAAAGTAAACACTAACTGCCGTACTCAGAGACGTCAATTAAGTTTTAATGACAATTAAGTCTCTTGCTGTCACTTTCTTATGTATAGTGCTAAGTAGAGAAGGAAAGACATTTAATTGTCATTAAACTTAATTGACGTCCGGAAGTAAGTGCCTTTCAAATAAACAAGGAATAAGGTCCGAATAGTTGTTCCGTGTTTTGTCTCGTTTACTCTAATTTGAAATGACGTTTACATGACAGGGACAAAACACGGAATAACTATTCGGACTTTATTCTTTGTTTACTTGTAAGACTATAACTATACTGCATAATAACGTTGCATAACCAGGAGGCCTCACACTGAACAATTTCTTATTGTCCAGCAGCTGGGCAGCTTGAAGCAGTCAACATCGACTGCTTCAAGCTGCAACTACATAGTAAACTACGCAACTGCTTGAGCGGTTCCATGTATGTTTGCAAATAGAAGACTGTAGTTCACTTTGCAGTCGCAGCTTGAAGCAGTCGCATCCTGACTGCTTCAAGCTGCCCGTGTGCTGCCGCCCTAACATATACACGCAGTTTTTAATAATTTTATCAAAATACAACATTAATAAATAAAACATTATAAATCTGGTAATATGTTTACTTGTCTTTTGGTAGCAGAATCCTGCCTCTGGCGCTGCGAAGTGCTAGCTCCCCGCGTCAAGCAAGCACCCAGGGTCGCCCCCGTCGCAGCAGCGATACTCTGCGCACACAACCGCCGAACATATAGTATATGCAGCTGACACTTATCAAACAAATCTAACAATTGTGACGACAATTTCGATAATTGCATGTTGATAAAGGCAACGTAAAACTTTAATATCTGTTTAAGATCAAAATATCAATTCTGTGCAAGGCAATTTTAAAAACCTCAGCGGGAATCGGTTTTTATTTCTATTAACCCACTTAGACCTACCGGGTATGTTTATACCTGTATGTATGTTTATACCCGGTAGGGTATACTAAGTGGGTAACATTATAAACAACACCTCTAAAGTAATAGATGTACCCTAATATGATACTTTTAAAGTTTCATTTACAACCACACACAAACGCCTGGTTGGTTTAAACGGGTTAATATATTATTTGCATTATATATTTTTTCCCTTTTAATTAATGGCTTCGTGTGGTTGGCACATTTAGCCAGTGTCGATGTAATAATTGCATCCAATATTAATTTTCTTTGTTGGTTAATAATAATGTTCTGAATAGAAATTGAAATTATTGGTGCAGTGAATTCCCTTTGAGTAAGTATAAGTAAAAATGAGGGACTTTACTGAGATCTCAGAGGACTTCTTGAGAGAATTTGAAAAGTGACATTGCAATGTTTTGTTTCATTTGCCAAAACTCATGCACATTTACGAACATTAATATTCGACATTGCACAAATTTTATAAAATAAAACTAAACCGCAGACAGTTTACCGGAAAGAAGTCGCATTTTATCTTTAAACTGGCATTACAATCGGATGCATTCCGATTCCCGCAAAATTAGCTGACTGCGTCTTCAGGTTAATCTTTAGAAAAGATTACACATACACACAATATTAGTTATGCATACAGTGGTTACCTAGCTGACACACTAATTTATGTTTTTAGTTGATTCAACATTTTTTTAAACAACTATTTAACTCATAATCAGGATTTACAGTTATTATATTCCTATTCAATTTACCTAGCAATGGTTTTGATTCGAATATTTTTTTCAATATATTATTATATTGAAAAAAATATATTTATATTTGCCGCGGCATTATCTGCAAACATTGAAAAAAAAGCACTCTCTCCAGAAACATTGAGTAAAATCAAAATCTAGCAAAACACATTCAAATTACATCCAAGTGAAGTTACTGTAAGTGCAGTGCATTTACCTCATTTATTTATAGAGAGAGAAGCTAACCTTACACGCAGTAAGCACCACTATCAAGCAGACTGATATAAACAATTACTGTAACGACTATTTAACATATTCTCGAGACGTTCATAATGGGGCAACCATTAATACCATCTTAACAACTAGCAGCCAAATAATTACTGAATAGATCTATCACAATTCAAACACTCGTGTAGGTATGAAACGTAAGTAGCTGTAAGTGATCACTACTTAAATTCAAACAATTCAATGCATTGGCTGAGTGAGTATCTTAATAGGACATAAAATGTGAACTTTATTATTGTTCTTACCCTCCGTGCGTTAGTTTGACGTAAATATGGAAGATCTCGTGGGACAATGAGAAGCTTGCTGGCGGAACTGTGCGCTTTAGACGAACTTGCTTCTGTGAACAAATGAAAATAGCAATAAACCACACTACGTCCGTCGTAGGTACAAAGAAATCGTTTAAGGTTGAACGAAATAGCTTTCATACCTTGTATATCTCTAAAAGGTGGAGGGCTGACAATCCTTCCGTATGTTTCTGTATTGCTTTTCCTTTCTGCTATAGCTTGGCTGTGTACAACGTCGCTCGTCGACGGGCTCGCTGTAATATAAATACAAACACGACTGATTGTATGTAGCTTTATCAACAATGAACAACTGCACTTGATACACCTGATAACGCACGCTAGATAAGCAGTATATTTTAGGTTGTTCAATAAAAAGCATTGTGGTGATCCATTGTTGAAATAGACACGTATTCGTATAGGGAATTATTGTGTCCAGAAAAAAAGTATTGGTAATATAGCCCGACAAGATCATGCGCGACCTTCTGGTGGAGTTTCGAGTGAAAAAGGATGGCGGATGCGAGGTAATATAGGTGTTCCAAATTTAACGGTTTACATTGTAAGCTTGACATACGTACATAAGATTACGATTCTAAGATTGTTGACTCTTGTATCTTGTACTAGGGAATTTCTATTGTTGTGAGCAAGTTACTCGAAAAAGCTTGTAGTTAACTATTTGATAAATTAAAGTGAGTGGTTTCATTATAAAGCGTCTAAAGATTTAAAGCACTGAGAAACCACGATATGTGATATGGCTGATGGAAGACCCAACCCGCTTATCAATAAGATACCTAACTGTTGAGTTAAGGATAACAGTAGAGCCATTCGTAAGAAATAACTCAATTTTTATCCTTACCCTATATTTTCAGACACTATCAGCTGAAATATCTTCAATTGTTTTCTATCTACGTCGTCATCAATGCTGTCAGTGTTTAGAGCGTAATTCTAAACGCACGGTAAGCCGTAATAGCCAACATGACGTGATATCGACGTCATCACCACCGCTGTCACCTATCAGCAGGTCTATCACCTAGCAGTAAATTGAGCATGAACTTGCCGGACTATACTAGACCATTTCAGATAAAAAAAATCAAAGTGATCGTAGTGTGCCACATCAAATAAATAATAATTAAATTTATAGTATAAAAAGAGTATGAACTTGATTACCTGAATTATCACAAATAACGGTTGAGGTAGATGATCCAAGGTCACGAAGGTTTCTATTCCGCAACGAATATGCGCACGCACTATGCGACGCAGTTGCTTGATCTACTTTTTCAGTCTCTTGTTTAGGAATCCTGCCGTTCCCAAGGGTATCTTTGTTTGTATCCGGTAAGTCTTTATGAGGATCTATTTTAAATTTCTTCTTGCACTCCTCTAAGTTAAGCAAGCAACTACTCTTTCTACTTGACAAGGAACGGTGTGATGACCGCTTCCTCTTTTTCCCTTTCCTTCTGTTAGCAGTTGGGCTATATACAGAATAATCCGAGTCTAATAACTCTGTCACAGTTGAAGAACTAAACGGTGAATATGCGAAATCTCTATCTTCCAGTGGAAGTAAACCACCTTCGGAATGATTAAGCGGTACCTCTTGTGGTGTAGTCTGTGTAGTCTCTAGATTAACCGATAACTGTGATAAGGTCTCTACCTTCGAGCTGTTCAGTAAAGGCTCACAAACACTCTCAGTGGATTTAAGAGCAGTCCGTGAGCGTGTGCAATAAGCGACGCACTCGTCACTGCTGTTCGATATGGAATGGCTTTTGCGTTTCTTCCTGTCATGCGAGGAAGTTTGCCCTCGTTTCGTGTAGAGACTGGGACTGGTGGAGGGCTTGTCCGCGTCTCCACTTTTGAAGTCAGCTGTGTCGCAGCGCGTCTCGTAAACGTCGGCGCCGTAGGACCAGCGCTCGGTGATGGAGTAGTCGGATCGGGGGAATGAGTTAACGAGTCTCGAGCTCCTTCGCAGCTCAACGTGCGGTTGCGGTTCAGTGTCGCGACCGCGGCTGGACGAGTGCCGGCTCGTGGAGCGCGGTACGGGCGACGTCGCGTTGCGACGGTTTCGACGGCTGTGGCTCACTTGACGTACCTGACGCAACCACCGACCGCCCACCACCCTGCTAGGAGAAGACCTGTACAATACATTTCTTTGGTTACGTGATGGGTACTGTTCATGTTCAAGGCTTTACAGGTTACATTAAGTTGAATTTGACAAATTTAATTGACAAAATTAAAATGTTAATGTGATTAATTTGGTTCTTTCACCAGCTTTTACCAGCTCAATTTTTTTTGTCACCACTTGTAGGGCACGAGCCTTCCCTATGGATGGATAGGGAGAACGGGCTGTATACCACCACGCGTGCCAGTTTGGATTGGTGGGCTTGGTTTTTAATATGGAATTTGGTTCAAAGTCTAATAAATAAATAAATAATCATACAGAAATTGAAACATTCATTGATAAAAACTTATCTGATAAATAAAATTAGGTGCATCATCATAATAATCAACACACTAACTTATTTCGTTTTAGAGGCGTTTGACTTTTTGCATGTAGGTACTACAAATCTGTCGCCTTCTTTTGAACGTCTTCTGTGACTAAAGTTAAAACTGGTACAATGTAAAGTGATGCTGACTCGATGAACTCGATGGTGCCGTGGTTAATGCGGTCGGCCTGAGATTGCTGGAGTTAACAGACTTTCGCAAAGGTCGGTCATTGGATGGCTGACAAAAAAAATGCTTCGGAAAGCACGTAAAACCGTCGATCCCGGCTGCATTAGCAGTCGTTAACAACTGCCAATCCGCACAGGGGGCAGCAGTGGGAAGTTTATAGGCTGATGATGAAAAAGTTTTCTAACATGCAAGATAAAACCAAGGCTTTTAAAGATTTATGTCTAATTGTATCAATGTTAATCAAAAGCTGCATCATATAACAACCCACACAAGCACTTTCTAAGCAGCAAAGTAATTGAAGCCTGGAACAGATTGCTTGAAGACCATTCTTACCATTGATACCATTATCAGCTCAAAGGAGGAGTACACAGACTAGACTAGTTATCTCAACTGCCTGTCTGTTTAATAATTATATTATCATTAATGTGTTTAGAAAATGTGATTTAAACAACTAGTAAATAATACAATAAAACCAAATTTCAAACTACCAGTGGTTCTTCAATGTTTAACCAATTCAATGCCGGACCCCGCAAGGGTGCGTGGCGACAATTAAATTTCTAATTTGTCTGGTTTTGAGGCAGTCAACGTGTTAATATTTTTTTATTGCAATTTTTAATACATATATAAAAAAAAGTCTGCTTCTCATCTATAATTGAAATAATCATTTGCAACTAAATAAAGGGTAGATATAAGTCCAGAGAGTCAAATATGATTTCCTTTACAAATCATTATTATCATCATCATCATCATTATCAGCTCATTTTATGGCTCCACTGCTGGGGCACGAGCCTTCCCTATGGATGGATAGGGAGAACGGTCCATAAACCACCACGCAGGCCCAGTGTGATTGGTGGTTGTTAACGACTGCTAATGCAGCCGGGAATAACGGCTTTACGTGCCTTCCGAAGCACGGAGGAGCTCGAGATGATACATTTTTGGTCACCGATGGGTGACCAAAAATGACCGACCTTTGCGAAAGTTGCTTAATTTCAACATTCGCAGACCGAATCGAGCCATCGAGCTCCTCCCTTTACAAGTGTTAATAATAAATTATTACTTACTTTTGGAAACAATAAATGAATGTCCTATTCCCTAAATTAAAAAAATCAAATGGAGTATATGACTGCACACGTTAGGCTATAATGACTATCACTGACATATTAGACTAGAATTAAATAGCAAACTTTTTAATTCTCAAATAAAACTTAGGAGTCACGGTTGACAATGATTCAGCCATTTTGAAAATGAGTTGTCTTCTTATCTTTTCTTGTAAAACAGGTAATGTTTTCAGCTTATTTCCAGGTAGGTATTTTAAATTGTTTACCTATCCATTCAGTGGCATTGCGAAAGTGGATTAACTTGCAAGTTCACAAATCGGACTTGCAGTCGCTGGGCAATTAAGCACCTTTACTAGATAGATAAGTTATAACTGAAGGATGATTGAAAAACTGCCTTAAACAAAATCTCTCTAACCAATGCCCAAGCCAAACTGATTTTGTCTTACAATTAATGAAATAGTTGGTCCCCACACACACAATTTTAATTTTACCTTTATTGTTGTTTTGTTATCATGTTTATTTTCTCTTGTACTGTATTCTCTTTGTAATGTTTGTGTGATCATCAATAAATCTCTTTTTCTATACTAATATTATAAAGAGGAAAGCTTTGTTTTTTTGTATGTATGTTTGCAACGAATAAACTCAAAAACGACTGGACCGATTTAGAAAATTATTTCACCATTAGAATGTTACATTAGCGCTGAGTAACATAGGCTATATTAAAAAAAAAATGCGGTACGAAGTCCGCCGGGTCAACTAGTATCTATATATTAATATGTGAAGCAAAAACTTTGTACCCCTTTTTACGAAAATTGCGCAGACGGAGTATGTTTCGCACACTTATAGTTTATATAGAGAAGGATTGCAGAATGTTATTTTTTTTTAAATTATGCATAAAAAATACATTAAAACAATAAAACAAACATTACACACACTACCATGTATTTGACACACACGCATATACTCTTTTAGGATTGCAACGATATATCAGGAAACCGATAATATCGACACCAAAATATCGATATTTGTATCGATATGTTAAAATCATCATTTATCGATGATATCGATATCGGAAAACCCAAAATATTGACATTTGGGTAATATAATAAAACCATTGAATTTTTTTTTTAGGTATATTTTATTTCTAATTATTTTACCTGCTATTGCTACCTAAAATTAAATGTAATCGATTATAAATAACTATTGCATCAAACTGCAAGACCCCAGAGTCGTAAAAAGTTATAAAAAAGTTTATAGGCATAAACCGTCACATGGCTGTATTGCTTTAATACCTTTATCTTTCTAATGGGATGAATAAAAAAAAAAAGCAGGCGCTACTGATTCTGTGACGCAAAACAGGAATCGCCTACATGGGAAGAGGCTGTCGTCAAAGTTACTATTCTTAGGTTCTGTTGACAAAACATGTTGGGAAATTTGAGTCACATCATATTTTCTAACATGTTTTACTAACACATGAAGATATAACAAACACTTATCTGTAAACTTTATTCATCTATCTTTTTAACAAAATAAATAACTGATTGTAAATTGCTTTTGATTTCCCTAATTTTTACAGAGCTATAAAAATAGTGAAAATATCGATAACATCGATAACTATGGCGTTGGTACGGCCGATATATCGAATATCGATATTTACCAGCCTTCGATATGAACATTGATTATTTATATCGATATTTCAAAAGACTTTACATCCCCATACTCTTTTCAAAAATTTCAAAAATGGAAGAGGAGCTGCCAAAATCTGTCAATACAATCTAAACTCACATTCTATCTTTTTTAATTTTTCATTGCTTAGGATACAATCCGTGCAGCCTTAATAAAATTACAGCCGAATTTCGACCACTGGGCGACCACTAGTTCTATAAATAGACATTAAAAAAGTCAATCTATGTTAGATACATGTTGCATTTGGCAGTATTAAGAACTGAGGCAAAGATATCAACATCCATAAAAATTTCTTGAAGAATGGAAGAATAGAGAAATGATATTAATCAAGATAAAAAAAACTTTGTGAAAAAAATTACTAACATAGCTCTAATGCATTTTAAAATTAGTAATCTTTTTATATATATATTTTTTTAAACCATTATAATAACAAAGTACAGTTTGGCACAATTAAATAATTTAATAAGTACTGTCTGTGACAGTAGTTCTCAATTACTAAGTAATCAATCAGTAACTAGCTAGCTAGTTAGCAAGTTAAAAGTTATATAGTACTAGCTGACCCGGCAAACGTCGTTTTGCCATAAAAAATAAAAAAAAAATTTAGGGGTGGACTACCCCTAACATTTAGGGGGATGAAAAATAGATGTTGGCCGATTCTCATAGATACCGGATGACTCGGCAAACGTCGTTTTACCATAAAAAATAAAATAAAAATTTAGGGGTGGACTACCCCTAACATTTAGGGGGATGAAAAATAGATGTTGGCCGATTCTCATAGATACCGGATGGCCCGGCAAACGTTGTTTTGCCATAAAAAATAAAAAAAAATTTAGGGGTGGACTACCCCTAACATTTAGGGGGATGAAAAATAGATGTTGGCCGATTCTCATAGATACCGGATAAGCACAAAAAATTTCATCAAAATCGGTCAAGCCGTTTCGGAGGAGTATGGCAACGAAAACTGTGACGCGAGAATTTAGATATTCATAAATAAATAAATAAATAAATAAAATATTCATATATTATGCATATTCCATAAAAACATTATTCAAGTAGAATGAAATCAACTATTGGTTTAATTTGATGAACATTACATTATCAACAGCTTATAAATGTCCCCTGCTGAGCTTTTCTACATGATTCATAATTACATAATGAGCCATAAACTTTATGCTAGCAAAGGGCTTGCAAGTGCATTGCATATGGACATCATAAAAACCATGTTTAGAATAACTCTGTGGTATTTTGATCCAACAACTGCAACACCAGAATAGCCAGTATTAACAGCAGCAACCACATAATAAAGCCCCTAACAGTAAAGCCCTGGTTGTCTCAGGAAACCTTTATCTGTTTGGAACCATAATATCAATAGATTAGAAGAATTACCCAATAACAAGTACAATAAATTAGGTAGAATAAAAATATACTATAGTATAAATGAAAAAAAAAAATGAAATTCCATGTTATGTTACAAACAGTTAGAAATTAGCCTGTCCCAATACCAGGGTCCAGGGATCTATTCCTAGGTCAGGCAAAGATTGTCTTGGATTCTTCGATGCATAGCTTGGGTTTGTGATTGCCAACCTGCATTTAGGAATCCTGGTGATTAGGCCATTACCCAACAATTATAGTGATGACTTGAGTTCAATGATGGAGGCTTTGCCCGGTCCAGCAAAAAGTAACACAATTTTTTTTCACAAAATGACGAAAATCTAAACTTTTAAAAAGATACCTAGTCAAATTTTTTTTTATAGAAATTTTGAGCACAGCGGTGGCTTTGGCTTGCTTCGGGAGCCTCCACTTGTGTAGGTCACAAGACTAACCTAACCTAACCTAGTTGTCCCCGTCGCCATTACAGTTACAAAATTTTCTCTCCATAGCTCCATACAAAATCATCTAAAAATAAAATTTTACAAGTCCCAGCTCCATACAAAACATGATCGAAAAAACGGCTATGTCTCGGACCCCTTTTGCTACACCCTAACCCTTTGCCCAGCAGTGGGACAGTTATAGGCTATATACTTTTTTACTTACCCTAATATATTATTTTAAGAGATACATCTATAATAGAGGTGTTATAACACATTGTATGGTGGGTTTAAGGTAGTTTGCAAATTCATTAATCTAAGAGAGGAAGGTACATGAGAATAAGCATCAAGTAATTACATTTGCATTCTGCTGAAGAATGTAAGTTATGTATACTATAAACTTTCAACTCATAACTAAAACAGTCAAGGATGATGTACAGTCAGCTTCAAAATGATCTGAGCATTCAAACCTACCAAAAATATCAGAACATTTGACAAAAATCACTCTTAGCCCAATACGTGAAAGATGTACTTTAATTCAATGTCATTTGTTCTCAAACAACAAATAAAAATTAATTTCTACATCTTGAGATAAGGTTGATTTTTGTCAAACATTTAGATATTTTTGGTGTTTGAACGCAATTTTAAACTGACTGTACCTACTAGTTATTGCTAAATCACATACAATGTTTGTCAGGGAATGTAGGCACAATCCATTCCACTAGTTTAACTAAGCCTAAAATTTCAGTTTATACCAATAATGTAGCACAAAATTAGTAGCATAAAATAGGCTACATTATGTAAATAAATCTAAGGTCTTATCTATTGTTTTGGCTGTAAGGTAGACAATGGTATGAGTATGCTAGGAAAGGGACGTAAAGTCATTGGTTCCTGTATAGCAGTTGTTAATAACCATCAATCCACACTGGGCCCTTCTCATTGCAGTATTTCCACAAATAAGCTTCCTCGTGCCTCGGTAGTGGCAACGTAAAATGAGCTGGTGTTGGAGGGTTGTGTCAAATTGAAATGATTAAGTTCAAGTTAAGCGACAACAAGTGAGATGTTGGTGGATGTATGTAGTAGGAAACATTAAACAGGGTTCAACGCAAACTACTTAGTACAGGTATCCTAGGCATACCTTTTTATTCCCAAAATTTGTATTTTTATGATCGTGGTAAGTTTGTTTAGCTGAAAGTGATATGTTAAGCACTGACCCGCTGGACTCTCTCGTGAGTGCAGAGTGCGACGACGGTGTGATGTGTTGCTCGGCCATAGACGACGCTGGGGGACACCGGCAGCTGCTTCTGTGGGGCCTGCGCAGGCCGCCCGCGCGCGCTACCTGCCCGGCACCATGCCAGGGCTCGCGCTACACCGCCGCTTTAGCATCCACTGCGCACCGCAATTCACAAACACATCACCACTCAACACCAGCTACCACTACCACTTGCCACGAATGTCCGAAATGCACTGCACACTCACTGCGAAACTATCTGCAACAAAAGATGATACATACGATCAGCCATCTGAACAATGCTACGTTACATAAACATTTTAATAATTAGCAAGATCTGTCACAGACCTCGGGTGCACAAAGAAAATGCCCACGGCAAGCAACTAACACATTCGAATGTACAAACACAAAATTTACAAGTTCTAATCGTACATTTTGTGGAAATTTCAATGGATGACACATCAAGGACGGGCTGCGCTGCACTTTTTAGAATTATTTTTCAGTCCATTCGACACAGCTGGTCGACTGTCACTGAGTAAAAGTGATACCAGCCTCGCCTACCAAATACTACCATCCGTTATTGATTTTTTTACGGAAACGTTTAACGCCACATTAAGTTAATATTAATAGCAGTGTATGTAGTGTACTATAAATTATAACTTCTTTACCACAAAACGATGGCTAAAATTAGGCAATGCTTAAATAGATGCTGTCACTTTTTAGCTAATATTTTTAGACAGAGACAATATGTTTTGTAGTACATACAAGGGTAAGTGTCTAATAGCAGTTAGTCGCCCAATGATAGATAAGGCCCGGAGTGGTCATGAATATTTAGAGATTTTAAAATAGGTCTGCCAGCCATATCGTTCTGTCCATATCAACTGTTCATGTTCATGTCAATTCCTTTTTTGGAGAGATGTCATTATTGAAAAGAAGATGCCTATGACTATTTTATTTAATACGTTTTTCTTTAAAAGTACTTGGTTAAAACACACAATTAATTATAATAAATAATAAAATTTAAGGTAAGAAAAAAGGTTATCTAGTTTCCAGGAATAACATGCACTTTACAACAATCAATACAAAAAACTTTATCCAAAACAAATTGATAACAAACGTTAATATTATAACGATATTTTTGTGTACGTACGAAGAGTTTAATGTAAAAATTTGTAATTATTCCAAAACTACTATCATGGTCGATTTAACGTGCGGCAACACTGCCGCCCACCACCAAGAAACCAAAAGAGAATACACAGCTCATAGCTTTATTCTACTATGTCATAACCTACTCAATCCTATTCTACTACTAGCACAGTATTAAACTGTGCTACTAGTATTTACTACATACCTACCTATTTACGTAAACGATGCTAATCCGATGGCGATGTGATTGTCCGAACTAAAATAAAATAAAACTAAAAAAATATATTTAACTCATTAATTATGTGTATTTTATTCCTTTTTTTCTGAACACAGGAATTAAAATCCTCAATCTACTTCAAATTTTGCATAAACCTTTTTAAAATTGATGTAAGACTTGTTTCGTTTTTATTGAAATTCACCCCCTAACGGGCTTAAAAAGGGGTAAAAAGTTATTTTGGCAGTGATTTGCTTCCAAGTTGATATCAATACTCCTTAGTGCTTTTGATATTTCATTTTATTTTGACACATGTTTGATAACTCAATCCGATTTTATTCAAAAAGATAAGATAAGAAAATATAAGATAAGATAAGATAAAAAAAGATTGATTTCGCAGATAAGCTCAAAAATGTTAAGGAGAGAGTTTGCTGTTATCTGTAAAAGGCCTTCACAGCGTCATCGGACTTTTTTGGGGGCGGCGAGAAACTTAAAGGGTTCCTCAAGCACTGCTTGATCACGATCAAAACAACGTCAGGTTTCTTAGAGGGTTCTAGATTCTCCGAGTAGTTTGGATAGGATTGCTGGAATGGCCTTTACAGGGTTATAATATTGGTGTACGTTATAAGCAGATGTGTGTCTAAATCAAAGTTTATCCCCTAACTATTCTAATCTAACTAATAGTAACCTAAAAACACAAATGTTGAAAAAAATTCCACGAGCAGGATTTGAACCTGCACCCTTCTGACATTCCGGGTCAGGTGCTCTTCCAATTGAGCTATCGTGGTTCTAACCAGCCCGCCGAAATTATTCAACACTTTTTACTTTGTAAGCCAAAGGCGCCCATTCAATGTCAACAACTACCGTCATTAACATCCGATCATAATATTTTTACAAATATTAAAGATCAGTTAAGAAATAAGATTTGTTCGCAACAAAATTTGCTTTAAATATCATTTTGAACATTTTATAAAATAGCTTGCTTATTTCTTAACTGATCTTTAATATTTGTAAAAATATTATGATCGGATGTTAATGACGGTAGTTGTTGACATTGAATGGGCGCCTTTGGCTTACCAAGTAAAAAGTGTTGAATAATTTCGGCGGGCTGGATAGAACCACGATAGCTCAATTGGAAGAGCACCTGACCCGGAATGTCAGAAGGGTGCAGGTTCAAATCCTGCTCGTGGAAATTTTTTCAACATTTGTGTTTTTGTAATTTGTTCGCAACAAAATTTGCTTTAAATATCATTTTGAACATTTTATAATAGTAACCTAACTTAATATGCGAAAGTGAGTTTGTTTGTTTGTTTGTTTGTGTGATATATATACCCTTTGACGCGTAAACTATTTAACGATTTGTTTGTTTTGTTGTCATAGAAACTGTCAAAGCGGTACAAGTCCGCCGGGTCAGCTAGTATAGGTATAAACGCGAAAGTAACTCTGTCTGTCTTGTTACGTTTCACATCTAAACCACTGAACCAATTTCGATAAAATTTGGTATAGAGATAGCTTAGAACTTGGAGAAAAACATAGGTAGGCATTTGTCGCAATAATAAAACTTAAAGCAGGTGAAATAGAGGATGAAAGTTTGTATGGGAAAGCCAACATACTGATAAGATTTAGGGTAATTAAAATATCTGATTTTAGTAAGACATAAAGAGTATTTCAGTCCTTCAGACTTTGAACTTTATGCCTATATGCTAGGTATATACCTAACCATGGACCTAACCCGGACGGATGGCAACCCTAACTGTATGGTTAGGGTTGCCATCCGTCCGGGTTTCCCCGGATTTGTCCTAGTTTAGAGGGCATCAGGGGAGCGTCCGGGCGGGGTTTTATTTGTAGCCCGGGTTTTAAAAATTTAGTCTTGGGCCGCCGCGGTGAGGGCAACCGACGAACCGACACTGGCACTGCATTAGTGATGGGGACTCGAATCGAAAATTGAAACTCGAATCAATTCGAATTCGAGTTTTATTAAAACCTGTTGACATGTCCGGGTTCTGGGCTCCAAAATCCGGGGTTTTCACGCGTCTTGTCCTGGTTGCCAAATTTTAGAGATGGCAACCCTATATGAACATTTATTGAGGTAATACCTAGTTTTGGATAGGATATTTATCAAGAAGAAAGTTTGCATTAGTAGTAAATATATTAGCTATTTTCTTTTATTTGAACAGATTTTAATAAAAATTATAAGAAAAGAAAATATATTTCAAAAAGGCATAAGTACAGAGGACAATAATACAACAAGTAGTACAAATCGCCATTTGAAACGCCACTAAGAAATTGCTTTTTAGCGATAAGGCCGCCGCCTTATCGCTAAAAAGCAATTTCTTCCTGGCAACCATATGTTGAATTGGACAACAAAATAGTATAGGTAGGTTACGTACGTACTAGCAAGTAGTATGAGGATCTAGCTAGCTAGACGGAACCTTGAAGAATAAAAATACTTAGACTACTCGAAAAAAATATTTTATTATTATAAGGTTAATGAAATTTTGTTCCTCATTAAGACAAACAGTCACTTATATGAGAAACAGTAACAAAAAATAATATAGGTATTTTTTAAATGTGTTGTCCAGATGGTAGGTGGCAGATGCAGTCAATATTTATTTGATATAATTATATTTATAACAAAATTTTATAAATAATTGGTGGCTAATAATGATTTACTTAAACGTTTATCAGCGTAAACGGATTTATAGGTGGCGACCACCTTTTTCTCAAGCCGTGGTGACCGTTCAAACCCTTCGTCTTCTAGGGGCCGTCGTCACGGGAGCGTGTCGCGGTATCGCCCGCCTGCCTTACTAGATTCTCCGAGGCGTTCTCGATGTCGAGAGCGGAAACCCGAGGCCGCCACTGAAGGCTAGAACGTCGGCCTCGGCTTGAGTTGACTGTGTTGTGGATGTGTTATTGCTAGACCCGTCTCTACTACATTTTGCTACCTGTGACTGTAATATAAAAACTTGTCAAATGTTCGTAGGTAATGCTTCGATATTCAGTTTAGATAGTACACAAATTGCGTGTTAATGACAACAGTTTGACCAAATAAATATAATCAATAAAAACAATGGACATTGGGGATTTGTATGTGTTTAAGATCGCCAATGACTGATAATGGATGTCTGCGAAACTTATTAATTTATCGTTATTGTGACTGTAAGTTTGTCATATACATATTGCGCACACTACCTATGTGCAGTAATTGTTTAGTCCAGTACAATAATATGTCATGTTATGAACATTAAAGACCTTGATTTTGATTGTTAGTCAAACAGCGCGACGCAGGCAGTATACATGCGCACCGCATATCACACGGCCACAGACACGGCGCACACGCATAATCGCGGGCGGTGTATCTGTCCCGTAGGCGGGGCAAAGGGCCAGGACGGACAGTGGTGAACGACCGCTACACTGAGGCGTCCGGTCCGGGTGCAACTTTTATTTGCCATTCGAACGCGAATTTGTGTGGCAAAATTTTTACTCTGCTCGTTTGTCAGAGGTGCTGCTTCAATGCCTGGTGGACCTGACCGTCTGTCGCCGTGTCATTGTCGTCTGGCGCTATTTACACGAATCTGCTATTAACTGAATATACAACTATAACTGTCACAAACACAATAGCCCACGTCAAAAAATATATATCTTCATCATCATCATCATCATCATCAGCTCATTTAATGTCCCCACTGCTGGGGCACGAGCCTTCCCTATGGATGGATAGGGAGAACGGGCCATAAATAAACCACCACGCGGGCCCAGTGCGGATTGGTGATGTTAACACACTGCTTATGCAGCCGGGACCAACGGCTTTACGTGCCTTCCGAAGCACGGAGGATATATCTTTACCATGTATATTTAAGTTCAGAATGACAAAGGAGGGACGAACGCTAGAAAACTATCGTATTAATCAAGGTTCCTGTTCACATATGTCCTATTTGCACAACGATGAATATAAAACAATAAAACAACTATTAGAGTAATTATTAACGGGATTCTTACTATGTTTATCCGATATTTCGGCACAGTTGCATGCGCCATGATCAATAATAAACACATGGTAAGAATCTCGTTAATAATTATTAATTAGCTATTACTCTAATGCAAGTGACCATGATAGTTTAAATAGTTATATAAAACAACTAACCACAAGGAGACCTAATTACCATAGACCTTAGGTGGCAGATTTCTTGTGTGAGCGTTGGTGGTGTCAATGAAAACTCCTACCTAGGCTGCCTAGGCTAGTTTTCTTGTTTGCTACAGAATTCTATTCTTACATGTTGAAATTGTAAGTTTTCAATATTTTTGCTGCAGTTGTAGGTTGTAGGTGCCTTATCTAGTTAAGGCCATAGGCAGCCAACTGCAAGTTCTGTTCTCTAATAAATACCTAATGCTGGAAAATAAATAGACACCTACCCAAATTAAAGCTATCTTATAAATAAAACGGGAAACTATATTAATACATTTTGATTTGATTTGTCTTATTTTATTTTAATTTGATTTGTATTTATTTCATTTTTGATTATGATTTATTTTTTGATTTTATTTTGAAAATTATGTTATTTTATTTTATTTTTGTATTGATTTCATTTTATTATTATTGAATTTATTTGATGTTGATGTATTATAATAATCTTACTAACTTAGTTTAAGAAACATTGTTACTAACACTCTATGGAGCAGGTGTCTGAAATAAATTGTTTTATTTTTTATTTTAATAGTCATTTATTTATCTTAATTTAAAATGTATAATTTCTATCTTTATTTGTCTGGTTCCCACTATGCTTCTCCCCCATTCAATGGACATGGAAAATTACCATGCTGCGTGCGTTCAACTAACTTGGATACTAACGGGATAACAGCATAACCACTCCATTCTAGGATAGTAGGTGCACGTGTAGAAAACTAAGAGCTTATGTGGTACAAAACTTTAAATAAGATTACCAAGAGTAAAAATAAAAATATACATTCACTGAAAAATTACTTAGCGCTGTTCAAATTTTGTGTTGAGTTTGATTTATGATTTTGGGTTTGTAAAGTATTTTTTAATTAATAGTTAAATTGTATCAATTGCCAGATATACTGTTAAACACAGTATTGTACTGTTTTTTACTACATTATCTTTTTTACTGTTGGACAAAAATAAAGTAATTAAGTATACCAACAAATATGGTTTACAAATCACTCTAAATTCTTAAGTTGTGCAGAAGCACTTGCTTCTGAAAAAGAAGCAAGTGCTTCTGCACTTGTTTCTTTTTTCTTCTAAGAAGGCTTTTGTAAATAAATAAAATACTGCTTATTATCCTTCTGCGACTCTAATATACTTTATTTCTTGTATAATAAGTCAGTAACCCTTGATGTATCGTAATCCACTCTAAAATAGCCAACATATGCTTCATGCATAGAGAAGCATGGATGGTTTACCAAATTACAACATAAAAACTTATGCAA
Organism: Eudonia mercurella; assembly: GCA_963082485.1. Taxonomy (NCBI): domain Eukaryota; kingdom Metazoa; phylum Arthropoda; class Insecta; order Lepidoptera; family Crambidae; genus Eudonia; species Eudonia mercurella. The sequence continues at coordinate 7,615,936 of OY720025.1, forward strand.
TCTGTAAAGATTGGTTTGTTGTTGCGAAATAAAAGGGACGGAACCAGAGAAGGGACAAAGCATTACGAATGCAGTGTAGCGTCCACAGGAAAGGGAACCGTTAGAACTATAATAGATCCAAGAGTGATTTCGGCAGGTGCTTTATATTTATTAGCTTTTGAAATGAAAAACTATACAGAGTGCTTACTACGAATTTTATTTGCAATTCGATTCACGTTAACGAAAACGAGTTATTGTATTATGACATTGAAGCAGCGCTTCCTGGCTGCTTTACTTAGGTAGTGCAAGTTTATTAATTTTGCCAAACGATTTCTCGATTTTGTTAAAGTGATTGATCGAATGTTAATTAGAACTCGTCGTAGGTAGAGGTTCCCGTAGGGTTACCGATGGAAAATTGAAAAGTCCTAAGAAAAAGTATGATTTTAATAAAAAAGTACTGAGATTTTGTCGTAACCCGCAACTCTGTGGAAAAAAGTAACTAATAATATAATGCTGTTACTGATATTTTGCAGTTACTTACTAGGAAACATTGTCAAAAATGGTAAGTAGGTACTTTATTGAAAAATCGAAAAATCCTGAGATTTACAAAATCCTGTCAGGAGCCTAAAAATCCTGCGAACTCAGGTCAAATCCGGAGATATGGTAACCCTAACTCCCGATCTACTTGCGTTTATTTTATATATCGTTATTTAACCTGACGTTTGTGAAGGTTAAATTTCAATGCCTATTGTTCAAGTTAAATTAAGAAAACAGTATGCAAGCAGCATTATAATTAGCAAAGAACCTAATGCTTATAGAGTCTACTACGAACACCAATCCGAACGGTACAGACTAGTCTAGTCGAGCAACCTCTACCTGTTTAAAATAAACCTGTCCAGTTACGATTGAATCGTATCGCCGCCTTTGGAAGCGAAGATAAACCCAACGGCTTGCCCGCCAGGTGCAGACCCGCTGCCAGGTAGGTAGGTAATGAGACGAGGAGTTATGCGACGACACTTTTATACCCTCGCGGATTACAAGGTGCAATTATTTGTGAAGATTTCGCACCTTTCGGGCAGTCACCGTAGCAAGGCTGTTGCCATGCCCCACACCGGCAGAGTCGGGCGGCGTGTTTCGGTCACGTGACCCTCTGTTGTTAAACTGCGCGTGAGTGGACCGAGGCAAAGGCAATAAAAAAAAAACACAACGCAAATCGCAGGCGAGCCGAGGCGGCGATTTGTTATTCCAACGTGACCTTCCTTGACTCCGAAACACGAGCGTTTATCCTCTTGTGTCGTATCGTATTCAAAGTTAATGCATTATCATTTCGATGTTACTAGGTAAGTCCGCGAGCCGATGATGGAGCGCAGCCATTCAGTGCCAATGCGCATTACATAATGCAACTGCTAATCGTTGAAAACTCTTATAGGCACTAGCCAAACATTGTATTACTATCGGCAACAAGGAATGGTTTGAAAACAAGCGATGACCAAATGTTTAAAATATTGCATAGGATTGATAGAAAATAAGGTGTTTGAAAATCGCATTCGTTTGATGGTGCAGCCCGTGTTGCTGCTTTCGCGTTCAGTTTGTGATGACCTAACTCTCGCAATGCCTTGGGGGTTTATCTGGGTACTTCATCGATTCACGGTCACCCCCCACCCACCGGGGACGAGTGACCAAACTGAAAAAGCTATCTCGTGGGGTCACGTGAAGTCGTTGGTCCCGTTCTTTGTCGTAATGAAAATGCAGTCGTGAAAACCCACCAACACGCATTGGGTCAGTCAGTGTTGTGGGTAGGTTATTATGCCCAGCGTAGGTACCTCACACGAGTTTTATTTATCATTCAAGTACGTTAACGAAAACGAGAACTGGTAGGTCATCGAAGCAGCTACCTACTCTTGGTGACAAACGGGGAGAGTCAAAACTTTGCCATACACATTCTCGTTATCGCTAACGTGATTAGAATGGCAAGTAAAACTCGCAGGTAGGGCTAAGCTCAGCATTAAAACGATAATAATTACAAAAACACAAATGTTGAAAAAATGTCCACGAGCAGAATAATAATAATAATAATAATAATAATAATAATCTTTATTGAATAACTTATTACAATATATCCAGAATACTAACATACTATATAATGTCAAAAATACACAAGTGCCTGAACTAGGATTAACCTGTTTTCCAGGCAAAAATAAAGGACTTACTAAATTATTAAGTTAGCAATGCAAAATACATATTTTACTCTTATTGACTAAATAAAAATAAAAAAAAAAAAAAAAAAAACAAAACTTAACTATATTCATTTAAAAATAAACTTATCTGCCTAATATATATAAATTAAACATTATTTATTTCTAACTAGGAGCCCTACTAAGTTCTTAAATAATAATGCAAACTACTCTTTTATTCTTTGTGGCTAAATTATTAAATAGCAAAACAACATTTATTTAAACTTACTTAGCTTATAAAAATTTAAACAATATTTATTTTAAACTACTATGTATAAAGATAAAAAACAACCTTCATTTTAGGACAACTAATAATTTTTCTGTATCTTCGTAGGACATTTTGAGAAGGGCTTCTTTGAGTATATTCTTTGTTTTACTATAGCAATGATGATATATGCCTAATTTTGCGTTTAACCTATTATAAAGAAGTGGACCTAAGAACAAGTAAAATCTAGAAGAGAAGGCATGTTTTGTTCCTGCATTTTGAGGGCAAACTATATCTTTTCGTCTTTTGTTAGTAGTCTCAGTGCTGTATGGAATGAAAGAATGGGCACCTTTAGCTTTCAAAGTAAAAAGTGTTGAATAATTTCGACGGGCTGGTTAGAACCACGATAGCTCAATTGGAAGAGCACCTGACCCGGTATGTCAGAAGGGTGCAGGTTCAAATCCTGCTCGTGGAAATTTTTTCAACATTTGTGTTTTTGTAATTTGTTCGCAACAAAATTTGCGTTAAAAATTATTTGAACATTTGATAATAATTAATTAATAAAGAATGCACCTGCATTCTTTATTATATTATCGTTTTAATGCTTTTAATTTTTTGAGTTTTAATGTTTTAACGGAACGTAATCCGAATTGATACCTACCAATTCGGATTACGTTCCGCCAAAAGGTTTTCGTAGCGAGTAGGGAAAATGTTACAAAGCGAAATCAAAAAAAGATAGGTAAGAAATCAAAACTAACAACAACAAAATTTTACCTTAACACGGGACCAACTTACGACAGCAGCGTTCAAAACGCCAAGATTAATTTTGCCAAGTTTTTGTTTAAATTTGAGAGGTTTCAGTTAACTACGTAAGCAACATTGAATTGTAAAGACGGAACATCAAGGTGCCTTTTGGCTTGTCGGCGAGTGGCTGAGGCGAGGGGCTGTGCCCCAAGGCCGCGGGTCGACAACCCGGTTGTGTGCTGCAGCAGCCACGTGCGAAACCAGCTCGCCTCGACAACATAGCCGTAAACAGTCCACTGTTGCCAATTAGACTCAAATGGCCAAACGAAACTGTCCACCTCCTTTGATCAAAACAATCGAAAACTATCTAGCACTCTACAAACCGTAGGTTTAGAGCGAGAGTTCAATGAAAGTCCGATGTTTCTTAAAATGTGTATTATGGAAATAGCAACAACTAACACAATACGTTTTGAGTATAACATCTTGATAGCGCGATTCAGGATTGTTCATCACGCCATCTATGATTTTACATCGGAACTATAAATTGTATGAAAATACTATTGCGTACTTTATGGTTTTATGTTTATTGTTTATTCAAAATAATATTAATAGATAGAGCATGATCAAGTACCAACAATGACTAATTTTCGACATTAGTTAGGTATACTGTATTTACAATTTTACAACAAAGCATCACAATAACAAAAGAATATCAAGATTTGCACGTCATCGTCAGCCCGTCAAGTACAGATATTTGCACAAACGAGACCGGCAGGCTACTGACTGGTACTGTTGTATAAATACTTTGATGATTGCGAATTTATTTAGGACTAGCTGACCCGACGGACTTCGTACCGCTTTGACAGTTTCCATGACAACAAAACAAACAATTCATTCGTCCGCATAAGAACACCCGTATCCCATGATGGACCCCTATAGCAGCGCCACCTGCCGGGTCCAATTGTAAATCTAAATCATTCTCGAATCCACTTGCACACACACACAAAATTTCATTCAAATCGGTCCAGCCGTTTAGAAGAAGTTCAATTTCAAACACACGCACAGAAGATTTATATATACTAGTGGTCGCCCAGTGGTCGAAATTCGACAGTAATTTTATTAAGGCTGCACGGATTGAAAAAACAAAAAAGTAATGAAAAATTAAAAAAGATAGAATGTGAGTTTGGATTGGCATTGACAGATGTCGGCCGCATTAAAGACAAACAATACGTGTGTGTCAAATACATGGCAGTGCGTGTAATGTTGTTTTTGTTGATGAAGTTATTTTTATGCATAATTAAAAAAAAAATCTTCTCTATACATACTATACGTGTGCGAAATTTCATACTCCTCCGTCCGCGCAATTTTCGTAAAAACGGGTACAAAGTTTTTGCTTCACGTATTAATATATAGATAAAGATAGGTAGGTACACACGCGTGCACATCAGACTACGCCACATACTGTCAAATTTCCTCAATAGACTTTATAATGTACTAGGATCAATGAATGCTAAATAAAATAATTATTAGGTTTACCAACATCATAGGTATATGCCTATCATTTGTACAAACTCATGTTCTAACTACATACAAATTTTTATCACGATCGGTCAAGCCGTTCTCGAGTTATAAGAGGACATACAGACAGACAGACACAAAAATTTCAAAAATCGTGGATTTGGTGTCAGTGAGTCATACTCGTAAAACGAATATTTATCTCAAAATTTTACAAAAAAAATTGCATGCATAGACAGAGCCTACAGATTTATATAGTAGTATAGATGTATAGTATATGGCATATGGTTAAACATTACCCCCTTATTCATAAAAACTATATAATCATTATTTACTTAATCATTGTTTTGTCTCTTTTTCTCAAATACAAAATGACGTTTGTGTGACGTTGACAAAAAAATATTTACTAAATAATGCTTATTTATAAGGGGGTAATTGAAGAAATTTGTCAGTTTTGGATAAGTTGATGTGCAAGCGCCCGTACTTACATACAAACTTATTATTGGGTCCTTACCTATGAAATTGACGTTTTTTTATCACTTTAATAAGTGTATTACTTCTAAAAGTCAATACCAGTTGTTAATATTATTATACACCTTTAATTAGGACTATGTTACTTAGGCTTCAATAATAACAATGATTATTCATTTTGTGTCTTTATGGCCCAAATTTTTTTTAAATTGACTTCTTTGTGTTTCGCGGAATTGACTTTTTGTTTCATTAAAGCTTTGAAGGGACTTGATTTTTTTTCTTTTTGGTGTCTGCTATATTTAGCTAGTGAAACAAACACACTACTTACCCTTAAATTTTGTAGTGCTAACATAAATAGATGTTAAGAAAATTTAAAAAAAACGCTAGTTTGAAAAATATAATTTTATAAAAAATCTTCATACAAAACGTTAATTTCATAGGTACCTAATATTATTTCGTGCCAAATTAGAAACCGTCTTTATTAGTTAGCCATTCCTATCCTCCCGTTCAGCTTACGCTTCCGGAAAACAAATAGTCGTAAAACTGTATTGTTATAGTTTAAGATTAGATTTTATTATATTCCAGTAAACGCTCTCAATCGTACCGGTATCGACGAACTACCTACCTTTTAACCGCCTCTCAGTCAAGTGGTTAGACCTGCTGTTAGACCCAAAAGGCCCCGATTCTCAGCTAGAGAAACTAATCATGCTTTGGTTTGATGTAACGAAAAACCTGGTTAGCTACCACCCCCTCCTCCCGATTCTTCCAATGCCACTAGACACCCGATACAGTGTCCATTGTCCATGCTTCCTCCGGCAAGCTTTTATGGCAATACCGTTACATTTACTGTCTAATTAGAGCACTCTCCTACTAACATAATAAAGCGCATGTGTCTCTGAAAGGGTTGATGCTGGGGCAGACTTCTTTTTGACAGGTTGTTGGTTATAATTTGACTTTGGAGACCTTAATCAGTTTTTTAGCGTTCTTCGTTTTGAAGATCTGACTGGTCTTGCTTGAGTCGCATGCCTACCAAAACCTAACAGAAATTACCTCTTTTGATTTCAGTAAGAGCATTCGAAATATAAATAACGTAGATGTGAATAATGTCTTTATGGTTGTTGTTACATAAGTACAACATTACATGAAAAAATATTAAATAAATAATGGGATAAGCAAGCACCGTAGCACACCCGTGTGTAAAGTAAAATGTTTTTCGAAATAAAACCATTTTCTGCAAACCTTTTGGCAATTATATAATTAATTGATTGTTCAGAAAAACTTGTGCATTATAATATAAAATTGCTAATATTTAAATATAGGTACAGGTACCTAACCCACTTAAACCTATTTACTAATTGATAAGTTCGCGCTCGCCCTAACGTAAACAATTTCAATTTGAAATCGAAGTGTTTACCTACCAACTTATAGAACTGCGTGTGACATGTTATCGGGAGAGCATTTATATTAATCTGGTTTGTGCAGTGATTGCACCCCAGGCCGGGTGACGTCAATGACCGGTCCTGTGCGCCCGCGCCCCCGCCGCCGAATACGCCACTTCGGAGCCCTACGGGTTCAACGACCTTCGGCGACCCTCCGCCAAAGCCCCCCTGCAAACTATATGAGCCAGGCAGATGAGTACAGTACTCAATGAATGCACCCAACTGGATAGATGAGAGATCACTCAAAACAAAAGGTGTAATTAAAAACCTAGCTTCTTTTGTATTTCAGGTTTTCCAAATACTGTAAAGCTGACGCCTACTTACTCATAGAAAAGTAGCCACAAACTTCAACATTATTAGGTATTGTAAAAATCATTATAGGTCGAAATTTTTGCTAAAACTAGTGATTTTATTAGCACAAAAAGTACCTAGGTAGGTACCTTTACAATAAATAAGTACAATTAGTAAATTAAATCTTTTAAAAGCAAAATATACATACTCCGTGTACCTATAGCATAGCAACTGCACCAATGTTTACAGGGCACACCATGAAATATCAACAAATCAGCGGACCAGACCAGTTGAAGATAAATATAAGCATTCACTATTTCTGTACGGCGCGTCAGTCAGGGTCTCTCTAGACGAGAATTAAAAGCCAACGTCGCGTAGGTACTAACGTGCGCTCTCTAACTTGTTTCTGATCCGTATTTTTTTTATACCATGAAGTCAAGATCCAATTTCAGCATTCATTATTCTAACAAGCTTAGAATTCCCCAAGAACATTACGACACAATATAAACTGCAGCGAATATAGGAACGTAATAAGCGCACTCATTAGAGCGACCACGATCAATGAAGTCTGCCGAGTATTTGTTCAGCAACACCTTTCCTATAACACTTTCGATTGGAACCAGTCCTCGGTGGAAGCATTAATAAACAACTGTGGAAATCGACATGCTAGCATTTGCATGTGACCCAATTAACTGAAATAACATGAAACGTTGCAAAAATAGCACGTCCAGTGAGAACAAAGAAACCCACAACAACAAGGTAGTGGGGGACGGAGTAGCATTATGTTGCTGTTTTTACATAAAGCATATTTGTCATCGTCATCATCAGCCTGCCAACGTCCCACTGCTAGGTTCAGGTGGGTTACTCTTGAAACACAATTGCAATAATCAATTTCCAATCCCAAATCTAAAAAATTCAAATGGCACTCTTAAAAGCGATAATAGCGCTACATTGGAATTAAATTACGTGGAAATTGAGTGAACAAATTATTATCGAGATGGGGCGTTCCGAAATTGCGATACTTATCCCAATATCGATACATATTAATCGCATTGGAATTGTATTGAGATTGAGTTTGCGTCAAGAGTAGCCTACCAGGCCTTTAAGACGTACAATAAAACATGAAGAGATCGGGCACATAACCCACAACGCTGGGTCTTAACTAGGTCCAATGAGGGTTAGTGGATTTTAACGACTGCTATCTTCCAAATATAACTGGTACCAATAGCTACATAGACGTGCTTTCAGAACCACGGAGGAGCTTAACACAGTACAACATATTTTAATTTGGAAACCATTCGGTGACCTGACAGCGCCAAAGTTGCTTAGCTTACGATACAAGATTGCAACCGCCTCGAGCTCCTATGTCGGTTGTAATAACGCCGTTAAAATGACATGATGGTGACTTAAAAAAAAGGCCAAAGCATCAGTTTCGATCGGTTCTAGCGGTGAAAGCTATGGTGTCGCAACACCGACGACGCCGACGACGCAGAGCCAAAGGTTTCGTGTCGAGCTGGCCACACTTCTTGCACAATGTACAACGCGAACACTGGGTAGGCACCTACCTCTACACTGAGTGGATCTATAGCGAATACTAATTACAAACTATTCCTCAAATAGATAACACGCTTCCGACGACGACGATTCGACATCACCACTACGCTCTATAACAATTACCAAGTAAATGACTCACGCTCTCCAGTCAAATTGAGGTAATCGTCACACTATCGTATTAACGACATCATTATCATGTAATTGTTGTAATGAATTCATTTGCTAACCGTGCATTGTTGTTGAAATTGATGTAATAAGCAATAATATAAGTTATGGAAGTATTTGAACGAAGTATGTCAGCCGATGAGAGAATGAGTTCAAGTCTACGGCCATTTACGCAATGTGCGCAACTAGGCCAATATTGTATCTCATTCTGCGGGCCGTAATCTCGTAGGATACGATACGTGCCACTGCAGTCTGCACGATAAAACAATTACTTATCTAGACTAAAATCATAGCACACGTAGGTACTAGCATTTCTATTAAAACCAAAGTTTACTTTCCTGACAATCAATTTCCAAAGGTTTGTTTGTAAATTGGACGCATGAAATTTGTGTTTAATAAATAATCCTTTGTTTTTAGAGAGAACGGTGTGGGTAAATACAAATCTGAATGAGATTCGAGCCGAGTGTTTATATGTTGGACTGCGGACTGTGGACGTGTTTCCAACCCAAGCTAGTGGGAGACAGGTGGCCTGCCTATTTCTGTGCAAACGCATAGTTACGTAACGCCGACGCTGTGCCACACCACCACGTGCCACCAACAGACAACAAAGTGGAACATGCATCTACTTATTTATTAATTATATTTAGAGCATCCACACAACACACATCTAAGCTTGGTTACAAAACAAATACGATCAACAAACAGACGAGACGAACAACGTCGTAATTTTATGCAATGCATGCACATAGCATTAAAATTGACAATACCTACCTATAGCATTATCTTCTTGACTGCCTATGTAGGTATTTCGCTTGATCGAATCATATAGATTTGTTTTTAATTTTAATAGAATAAAATATCGTTAAATTTATAAAATTATATTCTAGCAAATTAAGTAAATAGAAAACCAATACGAAATTACCAAAGTATGCCTACTCATTGAAGTAGAGTAATTTTAGTGTTGAACAAGTTTCTACATTGTACGAGAACTGAATATTAATAACGACCTATCGATCGACCTCGCCGGGTTAATAAAGCGGATGGAGCACGAATCCTAAAGAGGGCTCGCTGTTACCGGCATCGCAGAAATGTTTTAGTTAATACCTTATATGTATTATCAAAACAGATTCGGTTCTATTTTTGTAGCGTCGCGCCGCCGCCGCCAGCCGGGCCACAATTCTGCTGCAGGAGGTAATGAAAGGTGTCGGGGCTTGCGGCCCGCGGCGGATCGATACAAGCGGCCCTGCCACCTACCTAGTACCCCTGCCAATTCAACAAAGATCCGCGCATCGCCAGACTCCCTTTATACACCGCTAACCCTCGAGCTAGTTCCACCGTCAGCCACAGATCTCTTTATAATGGACTCGTCTGTATTTACAGACGGTTGTGGCTGAGAAGTTTGTCGATTGATTCGAGGTTTATAAAAATTGACATTGATACTGAAAGTCAAAAAGTTATAAAACCAATAAGAGTTGGGTGTTCGAAATTAGTGAGAAATAGATTTTTTATTTATTTAACGGTAACATTAACGAATTATTTTAAAAAGAAGAACCGTGAATACCAGGATACATAGCTGTACTTATGTTACAGACCGCAATCAAAGTTTATAATAAAAATGCATTTTTAACTAACTTTAATCTTATGAACCAATAAACAAAGACGTTGACTAATCGTAAACCAAAGCAATTAATTAAGCACCTACCTACCACATTCTTAATAAAAGTACCTATGTACATTGTTTCAAATGTAGGTACTTATGCTTCATTTAAAAAAGTCAAGATGTACCAACATACCTATGTAGACTATCATCACCATCATCACCAGCTCGCTCTTATGTCCCCACTGCTGGGGCAAATATGTATACTATAATAATAAAATAACTAGGTAAGTTACAGAGCAAAACTGTGTCTGAAAGATAATATTATTTAAATAAATTGACCTAGGTAAGTTAATGTTGACAATAATGAGGTCGCCTTATTTATCGATATTATTTATTTTCTCATTAAATATAATACCTACCTACATACCTACCTAGTGCTCTGAATTTGAAGCGATAACTTATCGTTACGGATTGTAAAATTTAAATTCTATCAAGATAACTATTACCATAATGTTTGGGGAAAATTGTGGAGTAGCTAACATACAATTTATACCTACGTGGTCGTAAAATTTTGAGTGTTTTTGCAAAAATATTGAAATCCAGAAACAATCAAACTAGGGCCTTATACCTAGTATTATGATAGTTATATATAATAGGTACCCACACAGGCATATTCACTACTACACCTAATGTAAGAGTATAGGTACCCTTAATAATACTGTAATTGAAGCAGCACTTAGTTCTAAATTAAATTAGCTTGTTTATCTTGTCGTCTTCTTAAAACTTAATAAATTTTACGTGAGGATTCCTACTGCACATCAAGCAAACATTTTGACCTCAACTGCCCCGCCCCCAGCCTATCCCGTACGTAATACGGGCAGTGTTTACGTAATACGTAATACGGGCAAAAAAGGAAACTATTTTCTATCACAAACCAACATAATGTTTGTCTACAACTCTTATAGTATCGTATCGTATTCCATAAGGTAAGAATGATAAATAAATTTGTTATAGTCAAAGATCGATATTGTCTCTTCGTGGAAGTTTATCCTAGGTTTGATGAACGTCTTAAGGCAAATCACAAGAAATTCTAATTTCTTTCTTTGACTGATGTTCTTTAAGGCTAAACTAGAACTACCTAACTTTTTTGTCAAACGTCAAAGCTAAATAATCTGTTTCAGATTTTGCCTAGTCTATCCTAGGAGCGATTAAGGCGAATTCATCAAACGTCGATTTGTACTGCACTTGTTGCATGTTTAAAAATAAAAAAGGCTCTTTAAAATCTGTTGTGTAAATGTAAAAAATCAAACATATGTATTGTGCAACTCAAAATATCACAACGCATCTTTGTCAAAAAAAACATTTTTAATAATTATAGGTACATATCAATTTTTTGTTGTGAGTTTGCCGACTGCCCCAGGCGGCATTTTCAACATCACCGGACTTTTTGGGGACGGCAAGAAATTAAAAGGGTTCCAATTCATCAAATGTCGATTTGTACTGCACTTGTTTCATGTTTAAACATAAAAAAGGCTCTTTAAAATCTGTTGTGTAATTTTATGTAAAAGATCAAACATAGGTATTGTGCAACTCAAAATATCACAACGCATCCTTGTCAAAAAAAAACATTTTAAATAATTATAGGTAGGTATCAATTTTTTTTTGTGGTGAGTTTGCAGACTGCCCAGGCGGCATTTTCAGCGTCACCGGACTTTTTGGGGACGGCGAGAAATTTAAAGAGTTCCTTAAGTCGTGTGATCGAAACACACCGTCAGAGGTTTTCTAGAATGAAGGGCATCACGCATTAGTGCGTGTCCCCGTTCCCTACTAGATTCTGCGAGGGGTTCGGATAGGATCTCGGAGGCGGAACAACAAGAGGCGCCCTCGGACTAAAGGGACCTCGGCTTGGTTTGACCGGATCGTGGTAGGGGTGGGGAGATATATCAATCCATTACATATCTTTTTAATTTTGAAACGCTAAAATTAAGAAATATGTTTTTTTTTACCTACCTAAGTCTTACAAACTAACACATTACTGTACCTACTCTTCTAGGTTTGACTAGTCAATTAAACCCTAATTTAATTGAATTGAGTTTCGGCGCCGGCGTATGACACTTGTACTATTATTTATTCTGTGGTATAGTCATACTTAGACAGTCGTCTAACAGCCGAAATTAATAACCTATCCTCAGCAAGAGATGGGCTACTAGAGCTTTGTTGCTTAGTTATTTCTGTTAATTATTTGAAAATAACAGCGGTTGCTTGGTAACTAAACTAAGATAGGCTATCTCTTACCAGAGATAGGTTATTAATTTCGGCTGTAAGTTGGTCTCTTCTAGGATGAGACATAAATTCGATAGACGTAAGGCCGAAACACGCTATTGGTTTTTAGACCTTGACTAAGACTACTTGTCAGACCTGTGGTGCGAGCACGGTTCTTACCGATCAATAAATTTATCGGTCGACAAAACCGTTTATCTATCGAAATTTTATCTACAACCGCTAGCACGGAACTCGGATCGGTAGGTTTTATCGTGTTCTATTTTAGCGATATTTAAAAATGGCAACACGGCAATTTTATCGTCCCATTCGTTCATCATTCATTCGAATCTTATATTTTTTAATCTGTTATTGTTTGTTTTTTCATGTGTGGACCCAGGGAATCTGTAATTGACATTTATAAGTCGGCAGTTAGAATCACACACCAAGTAAGGAGTAGAGTTTTATTGAAAAATCAAGCTAAGGACAGTCAGGTTGATAATGATGGAAGTATATTAATATAACTTATTTTGTAAAAACCCGTCGGCAATTAGGGCCCTATCAGCAGCCGTGCTGGGTAATCGAATGTAGATGGGCAAAAGTCGACGCACAATAGCTTCAGAGACCTTCTTTCATGGACGGGCAATCCGTTTGATCTAATCCGACGGATGTCGCCCCAAATGCTCTCGATAACCACAAAGGCTATTTCTCGGGATATGCGAAACAACCTCATGAAAACAGAATCTTCTAAATCCATGGGGTTGTTTCTCTCCCTCAGATGGCGCCGGACAACGTTAGTTTCTTCGCGACGTCGCCGTTGCGTCTCTTCTGCAAACAGCAAAATGTACCCCAAATCCATTTTTTCACGACCGCCCAAGAAAAGTGTAATACCTATTTAGTAACTTTCCAATGGCGTCGAAAGCGTCGATAACTTTATTTACCAACTTTTAGATGCCGATAAATTTATCTACATATCGATATAATTTATCCACAAGAAATGTCATTTTCGATTCCCGAGCTTTTAAACAAAATAGATAAAATTTACCGATTATATACTATATCTACGGGTCGATTTAGCAAGTCCCATGCTGCTGATGTTAATTTGTCGACTTGAACTGTCAAATTTTATCGTCTAATGTCACTTTATTGGTCGATAAAAAATCCGTGCTCGCACTGCTGAGGTTTGACTAGTCAAAGCTAGAAACCTAGAAGCTTTTGAGTTTGACTATAACAAATACACCAGCAAAATGCAAGTATTCTTACAGCTCAATGCATTCCTAGAGATAAAGAGTTTATAGGTACTCACTTGGGTATTTAGACGCAAAATTTACAGAAATGGAATGACACTATCGCCATTGATGAAGTTTTAGGGAGTCCTGTCATCGTCGCACTTATTCTGAATTTTTTCATGACGTTGTTGGTATACTAAAGTCGCAAAACGTCTGCTGTAGCCACGCGCTAATGAAGTTACTTGAAATCTTGATAGAAATAGCGATAGATGCAGCCCAGCTAGACGGATGTATCTTTTGTGCAAAAGACAACACACAGGAAATGCGGCACCATCGCGTCGCTAATTCTACGGCAGTGTCATTTTCTTTTCAATTTCTGATAAGGATCTGACACCACACTACCACAGCCTATTGACGCTTGTCAAGCGTCGCTTCAAATATCATGTTGGTATAACTAGCATACATATTATAGCAGATCCTAAGGCTAGTTATTACCAGTCTACCTATATTCAAAATTTACTAAATCAGAATTCAAACCACCTTTAAACTAAACATACACAACAAATTTTCACAACTGCTACAACTTTTGTTTAATGCCAGATACACACCAGGACATAACCCATAATACATAGGTATGGATAATAAATAATGCATCAACCATATCTTGACTCATACCATCAATGTCAAGTCTAAACTATCCTAAGAGGTATAAATCTTTCTGGCAGCGCAGAGGAGTGGTTAACTATTAGGCGTTGGATGTTTGCCAGGTATCTTCCAGGGAAGCTAAAGCTACGTCAAGATCTAATAATGATTCTGAAAGAACTGGAATGACAATAATGATCTAGTATCGCTCTTTGTTGCAGAACAAAGGCATATATTTGTTATTTACTTGGTCAAAGATTGTGATCCTACAATCATTATATAATTTAGTAGTCCTAATAAATGAGATTACTAAAAAATTCTATATTCTATTCTATTCTATACTATGCACAGAACCATTCTTGACCTTTAAAGTGTTTAAAAAAATTCCACGAGATGGGGTGTGGGTTTGAATCCTGCTCATGGAATTTTTTCAACACTGTCTTTTTTCAAATTGTAATTTGTTCGCACAATATTTGCGTAAAATTATATGTAAATAATCATTCTTGACCAATCATAACTATTTCTGTTGTCTTGCAGTAACTTTCAATATTGTGTACTGGTTTAACCCTCTCAGTTCCGATTATAATCTGCCTGCGACTCGTATATAAAACCAAAAGGTCATTGTAATTTAAGCAAATGGTATATGGTTGAACATTTACTAACGAAATTTGACAGTTGTGGATAGCTTGATGGGCAGGCGTCTGTACAACCCAATTCCTCGCACGGGCACTGGGATGTGGCATCACAAAAAAGGGTTAAAGAGTACAGGAACCAATATAATTATTGGGCATACAGTTTTAACACTATCATGGTCAAAAAGCTGTGAAAAAAAAACAGTTCTTAAATATTGTTGCAGATAGCATCTGCAGTGGTTTAACTTCTCATCTGTCATCATTGGCGAGCACTGATCAGTGCCCTAGACAATTAAAATTCTATTGTGTCTGTATTCACAGCAGACAACATGTTAAAAGAAAAAAGATATCTTACTTTTTACTTATTTTCATAACAAGAGTTATAATGAGCAGTACAATAGGGTTGAATTGTAAAATCTTAGAAAAATCAAACAACAAAAAGATTTTTACCCTTAGTGTTTTTTTTTACTATAACATGTATCAAATTCATAAGAATGAGTATCATATCATAAATAAATTAAATAAATAAATAAATAATAAATGTTTCTCACACTCACACCAATTATCTAGCCCCAAGAAAAGCTTCCTTAAGAAACTCGTTATATGGTTAACTAGACAATGGATAAACATATTTAATATACTTAAATACACACTTATTATAAATAGGAAACACCCAGACCCGAAACAATATAGAAAAACAGGTATTTTTAAATTGATCCGACCGGGGATCGAACCCGGGACCTCAGAGATAGCGACACCATGAAAACCAGTAATTAATGATCATTTACTAAAGTAAATAAAACAATTCTTATTCTTTATCAAGTATGAGAATGAAAAATTCAGCCCTTGATTATTTTTACTAGGTATTTATAACTCTGCAGCCAATTAAGGATTTAATTATCTGTTTTGTTTACCAACTGATCAATGCCCTGTGTCAAAGATAAACTCTTGGCACAATAGAAGTCAAAACAAATGTATACTTACAAATTTTTTATTTTTTTATATTAATGGGTAAGCACAGTGCCTTGATCTCACCTGATGTTAAGTGATGATAAGGCCAATGATGTAAGCACACTTCACCCGGATCCTCAACTAGTGAGGCACTGGTTACCTTATGTCTAGATGCCGGAACACAACAATGCTACAAACATTGATGTTGTGTTGACATATTTACATGAGATAGTGGTAGTTAGCCAGGCGGACAAACAAGCCCTACCACCAACCAAACCGAGTACACAAACATGTACCTCCTGCTGGAAATCGAACCCGGGCCTCTGAGTCTAAACCATTGGTCTTAGTCACTAGACCATAGAGGCGGCATTATAGTACAAGCACACATAAAATATTAGAATTAATATTGATTAGTTTTAAATATATTTTCGACGATTAAATAGTAAATTAGCTTTATTGGAAAAACACCTGCCCCCCAACCGCCTAACACTCTCGCTTTCGATCGCTTCGAAAGCGAGACCCTCGCCTCGCTTTCTATTATAATATCGAAATATAATATCGAAAGCTATAGCCTATAGCTTTTGATATTGCTTTCATATTGCTTTCGAAATGACAAGATGACGACTCCTTCTCTCCTCGCCTTCAAAGCGATCGAAAGCGAGAGCGTTAGGCGGTCGACCCCCAGGTTTGAAAAATTTAAATTTAAATAAGCACACAAATTGTGAAATTACAACAAATAAAAGTTATTATTGCAAATAAGTTGATAACTTGCAAAGAGAAAAAGAGCTTATAATGGACTTAAAACATCCAGTCTTTGTGGAGGTAGGCAGACTAAATGAGAACAATGAAATGTAAATAAGGTAGACAAAGAAAAATGTATACCCCTTCTGAGCATCTATAAATGACATGTTCACATGTACACATGATCATAAGCATGACCTACTTAGCCACTTTGTTTGTTATATAATTAAGTAAATCATAATTTATTACCCTAGAATGGTAAACAAGAGATCCCTATA
The DNA here is from genome assembly GCA_963082485.1 of Eudonia mercurella. NCBI lineage: Eukaryota > Metazoa > Arthropoda > Insecta > Lepidoptera > Crambidae > Eudonia > Eudonia mercurella. Next base: position 7,632,865 of record OY720025.1, read on the forward strand.
ATCTCGACATAAACAACATAAGAAAAGAGGTCGCGAGGTATCTTTTTTAATCAAATGTAACTGTACATAATGAAGGTAATTGCATGTAAAGAGGAAACGATTGAAAACCACTGTTACATCATGACCTTCCAATAAAGAGAGCAATCTTTGCGTACTGCGTACTGAACAATAGTTTCCATTTTAAAAATCAATAGACACACTTACATTTACGCACGAGGTATTCAGCAGTAGAAAAGATGTGTGATACTTCGTCTGCTGGCCTAATTTACACACATTGCTTGTACCTCGAATAGGACGTAATAAATGGCTAAAAACGCAGTCCATTTATCGTGGGTGACGTTTCACAGAATTTCAAATCGATTATTTATTCACTCTGCTTTAATTTCAAGGAAATCACATCCAGTTCACAAAATGTCACAGTTTCAAGATGAAATGACACTATTCAATTTTGATCCATCCTGAATTTCACTGATTTTCAAGCACTGCAAGGAAAATAAAACAGCTGGTTTTGCTCAAAACTCCTTTGTATTTTTTTCTCGTTTTGAAAGGAAGCAAGGCAAGCCAAAAAGTGCTGTCCATAACCGATGTTAACCGAAACCTTTCAAACTAATTCGTAGTGGCGCTGTAGTCGTATACTTTTCAAGCCCATTCAAGATTATTTTTTTAACACGTTGCCGTTGTACTCAATGTTTGTATGTTGTTGTAAGAACATTGAGACATTCTATTTAACATTGAGTAAGTTAATTAAACTATTAGATTTATTAGAGAAATAGAATTTGTTTTTGGTAATAAGCATTGTGTTGTAGAATTAATTTGTTGTTGGGATAAGAATCGTGTAGGACGCTCTCAGACTAGGTGGAGCGACGATCTTCGCAAGGTGGCTGGCAAGAGTTGGATGAGAATGAGAGTAGCCACGGATCGTACTCAGTGGCGAACACTTGGAGAGGCCTATGTCCAGCAATCGACTAGTGTAGGCTGATGACGATGATGATGGAATAAGAAGATGCTGAAGATGGTGAGCTGCCATTTTAAGTATTTATTTAGGGATTAGGCAAGTAAAGATTGTTGCACATCATGGATACCTACTAGGTCATTCATCGTCTTATTAGGTATCAATGTTAATAATAAAACGTAAATTTGATTATAGTCAATGTATTTTAACAACGAAATATTCGTATTACACTCATGCTCGTTTTCACCAACAACACATTTAGGTAACATATAACTGATATTAAGCCATGATGGGTAACGGTTTTACTCCAAAAGCTGTCATCTAAAATTGCATTGGGATCATCTGGTTAAAACGTACTTTGATTTAAAATATTAGTAGCTATTCTTGTATTAAAGTTATTTTCGTACAAATGTAAATACTACTTTCTACATAAAAACTTCAAAATCTTTGTACAAATCATAGTTATTGTCGTGTTCCGGTTCTTGAAGTATATCAATAAAATCTTCTTCTTTAGACAAGCACAGGTTCTTGAGAATCTCAGAAGGTGAAGGAATGTCTTTATCAGTTACAGGAATCGCATCAATAAATGTATCGAGGTTGGTGTTATTTTCTTCGGAATTTGTATTATGCCCATTTGTGAAAGGTGTAGAACAAGCTGCTATTTCTTGTTGCTTAATATTTTTATTTCTGTCATATGTGTCGGCAATTAATGTGAAATTTTCCGATTCCATGTCTTCTAATGATAGTTTTGCACCAGTAAGAGCTAATTCAGCATTAGCTTCTGATACTTCAAGATAATTTGTGGTAGAAGGAATACTCTGCTCTGTATTTTCCAAAGATCCTTTTTCCGAAGTCGCGTGTTTTTGTTTTAGTTTCTCAATAAGATCTCCGGTTTTGCGTATGACTGTACCTGGAGGCTTCGAGGGGCATTTGTGAGTTCTTTGAGATACCTGCAACAAAAATTAAACATTTTAATAAGTCTAGAGGTATTATTGTTGGTTTCATGTTAATTTCAATCAAAATTAACAGGCACCTATTATTATTTTTTATGTCATAGACAAATGAAAAGAAATCAATACCTAACATGAAGCTGTAGATATCTACAGCTTCATAATACCTAATGTAAAATATACGAACGAAAGAACTAGTTTGTTCTTGACGGGAAAATAAAGAGGGGTTTGCAGTTATATTTTATTTTCTAAAATTTGTGCTTTGCCGAATAATAATGTGGATCATAGTTAGTTTTAAGTGTTTGGGAACGATACGACGACATATTAAAATATGCTCGATAATGCCTTTAAAAAAAATTAAGCCATTCTCTGACGCGTTTTTGTTATTATTAATAGATCAGGGTGCCTAGTGCGAGGTTCATTCGCCATTCACTTACGTTAACGAAAACGATAATTGTATGGCAAAATTTTAACTCTTCTCGTATGTCGCCAGGTAAGCAGCGCGCTGCTTCAACGCCATACTAATTTTCGTTTTCGTAAATGTAATTAAATGAATACGGATAGTAAACAAAACCCAGATTATGTTTCCTGTTAAACTTACTTTGTATCGAAAACTTTTCTCACAAGCTGTACATTTGTATGGCATGACTCCTGTATGTATCCTTCTGTGGACTAAATATGAAACCCTTTGGCGAAAGCATTTTCCTGAAAAGTAAAGTAAAACATATAAACAGTTTTTAAGATAATGATGATGGACATTGTATTGATACCGGCCAGCCCTTGGAATAACTATGCATAAACAAACATAATAAAAATGTTAACTTTTTCGCATCAGTAGTACATATCATCATCAGCTCATTTTATGTCCCCACTGTTGGGGCACGAGCCTTCCCCATGAATGGATAGGGTAGGGAGAGTGGGCCGTAAATCACCACGCGGGCTCAGAACGGATTAGTGGTCGACTGCTAATGCAGCCGGGACCAACGGCTTTAAGTGCTGTCCGAAGCACGGAATATTAGGCCATGATGGTTTTGTGTTTTATTATACTGGAACAACATTTTCAATGGCTCTACCAAATATTTACTGTTGCCACCAGTTGTAACACTAATCTCATTCATATTAGTCATGTACTCAAGTCTAAGTGTAAAAGACAGGATATAACCTTGAAACGGCAGTCCAACGAATTCCTACTGGGAGTAAGTTTATTTTAATTTTCTTTTGGAATAGCGTAAGCGGTAGCTATCCATACCCACCATGTATATTGAAGATACTTACCACACGATTCGCATGAAAATGGCTTTTCCCCTGTATGAATTCGTTGATGATTATGTAGAGTAGATAGCTCTTTGAAAGCTCGTCCACAATAACTACAACTATGAGGCTTTTCGTCATTATGATAAAGGAGGTGTTTGTGATACGATTGTTGAAACGTAAACGTTTTGTTGCACTGTGTACAGGAATATGGAGTTTCACCTGAAATGTAAATATAAATGATAAACTAATATTTCATCAAAATTATATTTGGTATGCACACACGCCTTCACATCAGACTACCACAAATTTTCAAATTGACAGACTTTCAACTTTATGCCATGGAATAAAGATTAACATATACTGAAAAAAGTACAGTGTAAGATAGTCTGATGAACACGCGTCTGTACTTTTTATTAAAAAGCTATTATACTGTTATTAGTATTAATTTTAGTTGAAAATGTTATTGCTATTACAGCACTATTTCTTTTGTCTAACGTATTATTTTCTGTTAGTATAAATTACCTCCAAAATTAACACCAATATTATTTAACCTGTATGAAGACGTTTATGTTTCTTCAGAAAATATTTGGTAGTAAAACATTTTCGGCACACATCACATTGCCATTGTTTATTATCGTTTCTTTCTAACAATATTATTTTGTTCTCGGCATTTTGCTCGGTACTTTTTCCATCTTGTTCTCCATTATTAATTTTTGTATCAGCGACACAGTTTCCAGAGAGAAATCCATAGTGAGCTACCCTCAAATGTATCATAAGAGAGCCTCGCATTTTAAAATTCTTTGGACATAAATGACACTGATAACGTGTAACATTTTGATTTGAGATGTCATCTATATTATGTATAAGGCACTTGTGCATTTTCAAAATATCAGCGTTTACAAAGTGTAAACCGCAAACTTCACAAGTTGTGTTTGTTTGAGTAAATGTTGCTTCCGCCTTCACAGTTGGTAAAGGCGCGGGTTGTAAGCGTTCATCAATAGATCCACAAGACATGCCGATAACTGGCACTGTATTTAAGGATATTACTGGTAGTTTTGGATATATTTTTACATACTTCATAGGTGCAACGGCTGTCGTGGACGGTGTCTTATTTTTAGATGTAGGTCTAGGTTTCTTCTGTTGAGCTGAAACACCTTGATTTTCCGATGAAATTTGATTTTTATTATCCAATGCTTGTGGCGCACCTTCACATTTTTTCATATTGAGTATTTTAACATGACTGAATAGATGGATTGTCAACTTATCCAAACCAGAAACTTCTTCTTGACAAACGGGACACAATATTTTGTTAGTGGAAATATAAATTAATCTATCCTTTAGAGACTGAACTGATTCAAATACACCAGTATGTGCGCATACAGGACACGGTAAGTATGCTGCAAAGGCACTCATTTTACTTGTTTTTTAAATATTTTTTACACGGAAACGCATATACGTCCGCCGTATGCTTACACGATAGCGCGAAACTAAATCTGATGATCTATTTTTGGAAGACTGCGCACATACTCTTTTGGCGGCATTTCAAGATATTTTACAACATAAACTCATTCAAACTGTACCAAGGTACTGGTTTCAAATATTGTTAAGTTAAGTAAGTAGGTACATAAAAATGTACCAAATATTATTATAAATATTTAATTGTCACTTGGATATCTGTTAGGCACCGTAAAACCAGACACAATTGAAAATTATTATAGGTTCACATGTGAACCAGCGGGACGTCAGACATTATGTTAACATTTTACATTTATTTGACTCGTTCGGAGACAAACTTTTTATTTCCGATATACAAGTTTTTTTAAACTTAGTGCTAATGATAATGCGGGAGCACTAATCAGTGTTCCCCGCATACGGGTCCAAATTCGTGACCCTTTCAGCATACGAGTTAATTGGTTTTACTTTATTTATCTTATTTAGAAGTCTCAGCTTACTAGATAAATAGAAAATAGAGTAAGAAGTTACAACAAGATTATTAAGCCATTCCGGTCTGCAGACATGATAGATAGACAGGACTTGTCGGGTGAGAATATCCTCGTCTACTTTATTAGGACAAATCCCATCACCTTCCCATGGCCATACCAACCTGTTGGTTATAATGGCCGAATCATGGGAGATGTGCGCGGATACTGCGACTGCACTCTACCGCGCCCAATTCTTGACTCCCACTACAAATTATTTAACTCTTCGTCCTTTTGTCCCTGGTCACTCTCCCCCTTATGGGGCGTGACGTCCACAATAACAGTCTTCGCCGACGGGCTTCCTGCTCTACGCCTAGCTCCGTCCAAGCAGCTCGGTCTGGCTTCTCATCTTGTGCTACTTGTGCGCAAACTCCAGCAGCCTTCGGTAGTCTCCGCCTCCGTCGCCATCAAGTCCGTATAGTAGACCGGGCCCGCCTCCGGGCAGCGAATCCCATCCATCATCTCGTCACGCAGGTCGTCATACAATGGGCATTCCCACAGAACGTGGTGAACGTCCTCTTCAGCCATTCCGCACTCACACATACTTGACTCACATAACTTCATCTCGGCAAGCCTCTTCCTAAAACAGCCATGACCGGTGAGAATCTGCGACGTCTGATAGTCCGGCACGACCCAGAGTGACCCGAGTCTGACCGCCACGTCCGGGAAGAATCGATACAGCTCTCTTCCTTTCGTCTCTTTCTCCCACCTCTTCTGCCATGCGGCCACCACCTCGTCCCCCACATCGCGCTTACGTCTGCTCAACTCCTTCTTCGGCAAGGTGCCGCGCGCCTCATTAATCAACCCCGCGCGGAGAACCTCTAAGTCGGCGGGAATGTTCGATTAGTACGACTTGAGGGACCTTTAACTTATAGCCCCGTTACGCTGTAAAGGCCAAAAGAAGCCAACAGCAATCTATTTTTAAAAAGTTATTATTACAAAACTTCTCCTCGTCGGCGTCCATTCAATACCCTAAAACTCTCGTTTTCGTTAATTAATGTGATGGAATGGGAAATAAAACTGGCACCAGGCATCCAAATCTTAATGCGTGTGTGTATTTTTATTAAAAGACTAGCTGACCCGGCGGACTTCGTACCGCTTTCACAGTTTCTATGACAACAAAACAAACAAATCGTTAATAGTTTACGCGTGGAAGGGCATCACACAAACAAACAATCTCACTTTTTTAATAATAAGTCTTTGATTATACTCTTGGCAATACGAGTATATGTACAAAATTTCATGATGATCGGTTGAATAGTATACTTACCTACGTACGCGTGAAAGCGTTACAAATAACAAACAAACAAACTCACTTTCGCTTATAAGGGAGTGCCGCGCGGAATTTCGAAAATTTACGTGTTTTTAAGTCACTGGTGCTAGGCGCTGAATAGGTCATATACGAGTACATTAAAAGAACTACTGTAGGTTAGCTTGATCCTTTCACAAGGCCATGGTTGTCTTGGAATTTGAAACAAATACCCAGAAACTGCATAAACAATACGTAAAAATAATGATATACATATAAAACTTATTTCTTCAGAAACTTTGTAAATATAGCACAAATGAAACAATGATCCGGCATCAAAATGTTTGTATTGATATTTCGCAGGCCACTGTTGTCTTATTTTTCAATAAAAAAATATGAATATGAAAAAATTAAGACTTTTATAATTTTTTACCCAAACGCCAAAAAGTAAACATAGCTCTAATAAAATCACCAGCCTACTCTGTACAGATATTAGTGTGCGTGCGTATTCGTAGTCGTGCGCCGTTGTCACACCACTGCCACGCGCCGCTCGCTCGCTATCATAAAGAAATTTGAAACTCGCAGTTTTGCGTCCGCGCTGCATTCCCTTTAGGTTACTATTAGTTAGGATAGTTAGGGTATAAACTCTGATTTAGGATTGATAAAATCTGATTCAGGGGGCTGATGGGGCTGCCGCGACACTGCAGCGCGTCAGGAATGCTAGCTACAGCAGAAGTTGATAGCCTCTCCGCTATCATCAGAAAGCGCATTGCGTCCCTGATGCGGCGTGTGCGTGGCAGCACCAACAGCCTCCTGAAGACTGTCGCGGCGAGACTGGACGTAGACAGTGCTATAATGCAGCAGTGGACTCGCGTCCAGCTCGTCAAAGACAGTAAGTTTACGTTTAATCAATTTTTGTACTAACATAGCTTATAAGATTATTGATACTAACACTATATGGACTCTGTCCGAAATAAATGATTTTATTTATTATTATTTATTATTAGACACACATCTGCTTATAACGTACACCACTATTGTATGTAACCCTGTAAAAGCCATCCCAATCCTATTCAAACTACTCGGAGAATCTAGTAGAGTGCGGGAGCACGCGTGATTGTGAATTGCGTGATGCCATTCCCTCTAGAAACCTTCTGACGTTGTTTTGATCGTGAACACGCAGTGTGGCTTGAGGAACCCTTTAAGTTTCTCGCCGCCCCCAAAAAAGTCCGGTGACGCTGTGAACGCTGTGACGCCGTTTAAAGATAACAGCAAACTCTCTCCTAAAAAATTTTGAGCCAACAAAATCAATCTTTTTTTACATATTGATTCAACCTTTTTTTGAATAACATTTAGAATTGAGTTTCTTAACATTGTGTTAAAATAAAATGTGATATAAATCAAAAGCACTAAGGAGTATTAATATCAACTTCGAAGCAAATCACCGCCAAAATAACTTTCTACCCCTTTTTAACCCCGTTAGGGAATAAATTTCAATAAAATACGAAACAAGTCTTCTATCAATTCTGTTAAAAAAGGTTTAAATGCATTTGAAGTAGATTGGATCAAGAAATCACATTGTCCCATACAAACTTTGCCCCCCTTTTTCACCCCCTTAGGGGTAGAATTTCGGAAAATCCTTTCTTATCGGATGCCTACGTCATACAAAAAACACACCCTCCAAGTTTCAAGTCTCTACGATCAGCGGCTGTGCGTTGATCCGTCTGTCAATCATTCAGGACAAAGCATTTTATATGTATAAGAAGATAGATGGTGAGATGATTTGAAAAGACTATTTCAAACTATTATCAATTTCGGTTAACCTCCGTAGGTGAGTTGGTGGTTAACTAACATACATGTGATGCCCACCTGTAGGAGTAGGCAGAGACACTTCCTGCCACTACATTTACAGTTTACATACTTCATCGACTCCATGTGGTTGACACCGCGACTGTTTCTGTGCCTTTTTACAATGGATGATTGAATGGAGTAGGTATAGATCGCGCCAAACTTCTAGTCCCCTCTGAAGTTGCTTCGCGCAGCTGTACACAGTCAGGCCCTGCCGCTCGTCCCCGCCTTCGTCTCACTGACGCCTTTTTTTACTACTGCGACGCGAATCGCGCCAACTTCAGAGGGAACTAGAAGTTTGGCGCGATCTGTGACTTGTAAGGATATAGAAATAAGTTTGCATTACTTGTAAGGATATAGAAAAAAGTTACCTACTAATCTTGTAAATACAGTTTAAAAAAAATAGAAACAAATGCGCACAGTGCCTGCAATCAAAAATATTCTTATTCTTATTGATGCAATCAATAATTATCTAAGGATCATCTTTTCACGGGAAGCAGGAAAAAAAGTGCTTTTTAGACTAAAGCAAAAAGATTAACAATAAATGCATACTTGTCTTTACTCTTAATAGTAATGCACTCTTAATATGTCATGCTAGCTTTAGTTATTGTTGTTGTTGTGAGTTGAAGATTAGCTAAAGCAAGCTTTATTTATTGTTCTGACTTTCTGAGAATCTAGCCAAGTCTACTTTTTACAAATCGAGAAACAATTACTTTTGTGTGTCTCAATGGAATCTGGAAGAATTTGTATGAAACCGATGATTTAGGATTTGACTAAGATTTTGACTAACTTAGGCTAAGAAATATTTATAATACAAATCTGTAAGCTATAAAATAATATACGAGTAGCTTCAGTAGCTTCGGCTTTGTGTTTGGAAAGTCAGTTAGGCAGGCTTAGTCTCTTTATAGCATTATTCTTTTTACTATGATAAGATACGGTTGATGCAGATAAAACCATTAATTGGAGAAATATCCAAAATTAATGCAATATTTACATTACATAGAGCATTTTTGATTTGATCTAAATACCGATTCAAAGAACATCCCTCACATCGTCAATCAGCTGTGTCTGTGTGTCATTTATGCCTTCTTTTGTTTTTTTCTTTCCTTCTTGGCGGGAAATGGAAAATAGTTTATCGCTTTTTTGTTATAAGTCCTTTTAATATGTGTTTTTTCGAAGATTAATGTGTAACAATGCAAGGATTATTAACCGAAGGTAGGAACGCAACTTTAAACATTCCATCGCAGAAGAAAGACTAATTCCGTTTCGAAGTCAACGTTTTATTAAATCTTTATTGAAACTTATAAGTTGGATTGAATACTAGATTTATGCTGTTAATCAAGTCATTGTTTATAATAAAATTCTCTATTTATCATGTACAGAACATTTACCTTAATGGGCTCAATGTATTTGATCTCTTTGCTTTCCGTAAGTAAAAATATCTTATCATAGAATTATAAAACTATATTTTGAAAAATGGCGCTGCGCTGTTCTATCTTTGTTTACCATTTTAGGATGTTATTGATCTAACATTTAACGATTATCTACAATATTTACGTATACGAACTCTGCTTTTAGAAAAACTTGGTTGTGCTCAACATGAGTGAACAAGCTCCGGTTCCTCGGTATATGGCCCAACTCCTTGATGAGTTGGGCTGGAATCAAGGGACCAGAATACCTTTAGCAAATCCAGATAACCAGATTCAAGAAAGTTTACTAATCGCTAGGTAAGTGTACAACATTTTTATAACTTTCTTTTAGTATGGTATACATCAAAATTTTTGTCTTTAATGCTATTATTATTGCCAGGCAAAATGAGATACAACATATGAAAGAAGATCTTATTCTTCAAAATCAAAAACGTGATGATCTTAACAAATATAAGCATCATGTCCACACTGAATATCAAGAAAACACGGTAAGCACCAGCGGTGTTACAATACATTTTTTATTTAACTAGGCAGTATCTTTGCCAGAACTCATATAAGTTTCAAAGGGCATACAGCACAAATTACAAGAAGTAGTAGAAAATTGATGTATGTGGTATTCATTTGTGTAAATGTTGATTTTCCAGCGGCTACTGTTTGCGCACAAGCAACAGTTGGAGCAAGAGGTGAAGCTACGCCAGCTGTCATGCAACGAGGCAGACCGGTTAGACCGTGATCTAATCGACTGTGACAAGCAGAGCAAGGACATTCACAACCGCATTGACAGGCTGCAGAGTAATTTTAATTTTATACCTTTTTTATAGAGGCCCACATTCTAGAATACTAAATTGGACACCTTGTTTAGATATATTGATAGAGGATATAATATACACTTTTAAACTTACACGTTCCATAATTAAACAAAGAATTAAAACGGGTATAAACGCAAACTAATTAGTAAAAAGGTATCATACCTTCTTTATACCCGATGTTTATAATATACTATATAATATAATATACCCGAGGATATAATATCTTAAAAACCAAAAAATGCTAATGTAATGTCAAATGAAGCTTAGCAGCTAAAAATAAATTATTGTAAAAGGTTTCAATAATTCCTTAACATCTCATTGTGACCACACAAAGAACACCAAAATGTGCTTGTATTAATTTATTTTGCTAGAATATTGCCTAATGCCTTACTTAGTAAGTAGCCACACTCATCACATCATATTTTTATGAATTATGATATTTCTGCAAGTTTTAAGTGGATTTGATAATGCTTATGTTCCTCAATTGAAGTTGTAACAAGATTAATTTGCTCTGATGTCCATTCTGGTTTTGTACATTTATTTCGGTATACCCTGTATAACTTGCTTAATTCTGTGATTAAAACAATATTCAAACACCACAGAAGGGCAAGGAAATTGCGAAACAAATAGGATTTCGCAGAGATCATGAAAAAAGCTTGGATGATTACGAAATTTATTGTAAATATTGAAATCATCCAGTTTTTTGCAATTGTCCTAGATCTCATGATTGGAATTTAACAATAAAATGATCATCCAAACTAATTTCAGGATTTTTGCGAACATCCGATTTGTCCAATTATCCAATCCGATTATCCTGCGACAAATGTACAACTTAATACATTGATAAAAATGTTGTCGTCATCGTCATTATCATCATCATCATCATCATCATCATCATCATCATCATCATCATCATCATCATCATCATCATCATCATCATCATCATCATCATCATCATCATCATCATCGTCATCATCATTTCAGCCAAAAGACGTTCACTGCTGGCCTCCCCTAAAGATCTTCATAACAACTGGTTGGTTGTGCTGCTCGCATCCAGCAGCTATCATCAATCCACATTGTTATTGTTCGCATCCAGCAGCTATCATCAATCCACATTCCAGGCAGCATTGCACGCCTGCTGAAGAAAGCTGATACCCTGAAGACGGAAGTATGCGGCGAACGTGGCGCCCTCCAGGAATGGCGCGCGGCACTGGAGAGGGGCGCTGGCGACATAACCGCTATAGAGCAATTCACCAAGCAAGACGTCTCTAAAGCTAAGGTAAACTGTTTTTTTTACTATCCATATTCATTCGATAACGATAACGAAAACGAAAATTACTATGGCAATGAAGCAGTGCCTCCTGGCGGCACACGAGAAGAGTTAACATTTTGCCATACAAATTTTCGTTTTCGTTAACGTGATCGAATAGCGAATGAAACTCGCACTTGGCACTCAGGTAACCATTTGACCACCAACCTGTCTAATAGTGAGCAGGATGTGAGCTAAGGTGTTCATGCTTATACAGAAAATATCTTTCACTCTTGCCTTGAAGAGACTCAAGAAACCTAGACAGTAAGCATCAAATTGCTGAATGCAACTTATGTGGTGAAACATATCGTACCATTTAGTGATTATACTTACAAAAAAATTGAGAATAAGCTCTCAAGTAGTTATCTGCATATTTATGTCTCTTTTTCTCTAATTTCAAATTAAATTTAAATGACGAACAGAACACGGAATAATTACTTGAAGCTCTCAAGGTACTATTCTCTATTGTTTTCAGGATAAACAATAAAGAATAATGTGTAAAATAAACGGGAGTAGATCCATAAAAGTTGTTTTATTTCAAGCTTATTCTCTGTTTTACGTTTAGGGTATGTTTTTGAGTAACACTTTCAACATTTTTGAGTATGGCAAAAATAGTCTTAAAAACAAACAACATATTTTACTAAAGTGTGAAGATCTTTTGGACTTGGACATGGTACAGCCCAAGCATTAACATGTATACACTTTTGACTTGTTTTGACTTTAATTCCATTGTATTAAGAGTTACAATTTTTAAATGTTAATGCTCGAGTACAGTACCTGCTTGAAAAAGTTTAATATGCACATATTAGACTTTTTTAATAGAGTAGATTGTATTAGTCGCCTTCTCACAAACTCTATGGGTCGTGTTGTGTATAGTGGTTATAGTAGTGTATTAATTAAAAAAAATATGTTTTTATTACATAATAAAACTAATTTTCAAATATTTTAATATGTTTTTACCTAGGCACTAGAAACAAAGAGGCAAAAGTTGAAGCAAGAACATGACCGTATGCTAGAGCGCCTCAACCAACTGGTGTCGAATCTTAGCGCTGAGGAACGAGCCTGTGAGAGAATCTCTGTTCAGGTATAGTGTCAACTTTCTGCTTATAATTTTATTAAATTGTCCGTTTTTTGTACACATTTATTAAAATATATCAAGGAGATGGAAGACAGGTTAACTGTTATCTGCATTCAAGACTTGAAGACTTCGAAGTATATGTTTAGCTATACTTTAAGCCACGTTAGACTTCTCACCTTGAGGTGAAGGGTAAGGCACACTAGCGCCACCAATTGGTAATTTGACAATTGCTAACGGACCGGATCTTTTTTTAAACATTGCGTACCGTCCGACAACAGGAAAGCATCCATAATATTTATTTAATAATTGTGCACTAATTTTTGTTGCGTGGTTTATTCACAAAACGGGCTATCGCATTTATTCACAAACAATGGCCACTTTTGGTGTTAGCGAATGAATACCAAAACAAGCCTAAAAGTAGTGCACAATTATTAAATAATAGATGTTTGCCTAGTGTCGGAAGGTCTGCAATGTTTGAAAAAAAAAATCAGTTTAGCAGTTATCAAATTAAATCCATTAGCGGCGCTAGTGTGCCTTACCCTTCGCCCATCTCCTGACACAATTTTGTTAACCAACGGAAAGTGTTAACAGCTTTAAATTACAATCTTATTTCTCTTGAGACTACATGCTTTCTTTGGTGCTGAAAATTTCTATTATTTTGTTCTATTTGTTGAACTGAAAACTCGTTTCTTGACAATCATCTTAAAAACTTAACCTGTCTTACTGAATAATTTAATATTATATTACACTTAAGGTATTAGTTTGAAATTAAAATTGCATGGTGTAGCAATAAATACTTATTTTTGTTCGACAGGTGATTGAAGGCATGGAACAAAGAAAACAGATGATGGCGATGTGGACTAATGCTGTTGAGAATCTAAGGCAGCGAGATACCGACATAAGACACATTCGGGAGGTAAACCAATATGATTTCTTCATGTATAATTGTTTATTTGCTTGTTTTAAGTCCGCGTTGTTTTTGGCCAACCAACTTTTGGCGAATAGTTTAATAACTCACGAATCTGAAATGTTGATATAGCCCCTTGAGCGTCGAGCGACCAGCAGGTGGCTGATAACAATTAAAATCCTGTTGTTTCTGGGTATTCGACGCTTGAGCTCATAGGTAAATTAATGTCTTTATCTTGAATTTGCTTGCTCAATTACAGGATTGTATAATTTTGACTCGATCATAATTATTTTCGAAACACCACAAAAAAAAACACTATTGTTCAAATTACAACAGAATTACTTAATTGATATGCTTGGAAACCAGTTAAATAAATATATTGATAACATCAACATTCGTAATTTAGTAGCTGCATATTTAAATAAGTAAAAGCAATAATTAAAAAAAAGGTTTTTTTTATTTGCGGTCTCAATTGTCGCAGGCGTTTTGTTTTTTCGACCTTATGACAGCGCTAGTAAGGATCAGCCTTTTGTATGTTCACAAAGCGAGTCTTAATGCTAAATGGCATTCTCTACCAGTCGACCTACTACTGTCTCTTATGTTAATAAAATAGGTATTTATTTTCTTGACCGAGTCTATAGAATTCTCTTGTCGTAGGATTACGCGGTTCTCGACGCGGAGGCGAATCGCGTCGCGGAGCAGTGCCGCGAGCAGCAGGCCTTCTGCGACCAACAGCGCGGCAACAACCTCGACGCCGAGCGCGAGAACATGGGCATGACGCAGCGGCTCAGCCAAATGCGGATGGCGTTCCAGGAGCTCGTCAACCAAAACACCGTACTCGACAGCGACGTGAGTACTGCCCTAGCAACCCAAGGAGTTTATATGCATTTCCGCTTGTCTTAACATGACAAGAACATGGCTCAGCCAAATGCGGATGGCGTTCCAGGAGCTCGTCAACCAAAACACCGTACTCGACAGCGACGTGAGTACTGCCCTAGCAACTCAAGGAGTTTATATGCATTTCCGCTTGTCTTAACATGACAAGAACATGGCTCAGCCAAATGCGGATGGCGTTCCAGGAGCTCGTCAACCAAAACACCGTACTCGACAGCGACGTGAGTACTGCCCTAGCAACTCAAGGAGTTTATATGCATTTCCGCTTGTCTTAACATGACAAGAACATGGCTCAGCCAAATGCGGATGGCGTTCCAGGAGCTCGTCAACCAAAACACCGTACTCGACAGCGACGTGAGTACTGCCCTAGCAACCCAAGGAGTTTATATGCATTTCCGCTTGTCTTAACATGACAAGAACATGGCTCAGCCAAATGCGGATGGCGTTCCAGGAGCTCGTCAACCAAAACACCGTACTCGACAGCGACGTGAGTACTGCCCTAGCAACCCAAGGAGTTTATATGCATTTACGCTTGTCTTAACATGACAAGAACATGGCTCAGCCAAATGCGGATGGCGTTCCAGGAGCTCGTCAACCAAAACACCGTACTCGACAGCGACGTGAGTACTGCCCTAGCAACCCAAGGAGTTTATATGCATTCCGCTTGTCTTAACATGACAAGAACATGGCTCAGCCAAATGCGGATGGCGTTCCAGGAGCTCGTCAACCAGAACACCGTGCTCGACAGCGACGTGAGTACTGCCCTAGCAACCCAAGGAGTTTATATGCATTTCCGCTTGTCTTAACATGACAAGAACATGGCTCAGCCAAATGCGGATGGCGTTCCAGGAGCTCTTCAACCAGAACACCGTGCTCGACAGCGACGTGAGTACTGCTCTAGCAACCCAAGGCGCTTATATGCATTTCCGCTTGTCTTAACATGACAAGAACATGGCTCAGCCAAATGCGGATGGCGTTCCAGGAGCTCGTCAACCAGAACACCGTACTCGACAGCGACGTAAGTACTGCCCTAGCAACCCAAGGAGTTTATATGCATTTACGCTTGTCTTAACATGACAAGAACACGGCTCAGCCAAATGCGGATGGCGTTCCAGGAGCTCGTCAACCAGAACACCGTGCTCGACAGCGACGTGAGTACTGCCCTAGTAACCCAAGGAGTTTATATGCATTTCCGCTTGTCTTAACATGACAAGAACATGGCTCAGCCAAATGCGGATGGCGTTCCAGGAGCTCTTCAACCAGAACACCGTGCTCGACAGCGACGTGAGTACTGCCCTAGCAACCCAAGGAGTTTATATGCATTTCCGCTTGTCTTAACATGACAAGAACATGGCTCAGCCAAATGCGGATGGCGTTCCAGGAGCTCGTCAACCAAAACACCGTACTCGACAGCGACGTGAGTACTGCCCTAGCAACCCAAGGAGTTTATATGCATTTACGCTTGTCTTAACATGACAAGAACATGGCTCAGCCAAATGCGGATGGCGTTCCAGGAGCTCGTCAACCAAAACACCGTACTCGACAGCGACGTGAGTACTGCCCTAGCAACCCAAGGAGTTTATATGCATTCCGCTTGTCTCAACATGACAAGAACATGGCTCAGCCAAATGCGGATGGCGTTCCAGGAGCTCGTCAACCAGAACACCGTGCTCGACAGCGACGTGAGTACTGCCCTAGCAACCCAAGGAGTTTATATGCATTTCCGCTTGTCTCAACATGACAAGAACTGGCTCAGCCAAATGCGGATGGCGTTCCAGGAGCTCGTCAACCAGAACACCGTGCTCGACAGCGACGTGAGTACTGCCCTAACAACCCAAAGGAGTTTATCTGCACTCCGCTTGTCTTTACATGACAAGAACATAGCTCAGCCAAATGCGGATGGCCTTCCAGGAGCTCATCAACCAGAACACCACGCTCGACATCGACGTGAGTAGTACTGCCCTAGCGAGCCAAAGGAGTACATATGTATAGGTCGCGCCAAACTTCTAGTCCCCTCTGAAGTTGGCGCGGTTCGCGTCGCAGTAGTAAAAAATAGGCGTTAGTAGGGCGAAGGCGGGGACGAGCGGTAGGGCCTGACTGTACAGCTGCGCAACGAAGCAACTTCAGAGGGGACTAGAAGTTTGGCGCGACCTATACCTCTGCACGTCTTTTACAAAACCAATTTATAAGCTGATCGATCAGAATACCTTGTCAGTGATGTCAATGGAAATAAATAGCGTGGCAAAAAAAATTGGTTGTCTGTAAAGTCGGTTTACTGACGATAGTTGAACGTGACAACGTCTTAAGAAGGTGTCGGGAGGTGTTGGGGGTGTCGGGGGGTGTTGGGGGTACGTACCGCGGTGGCGATGCCGGCCACGGGCTTGCACAGCAGCCTGCAGCAGCCCGTCGAACAGGTAGGCGGGAGGAGTTGGGGGTGTCGGGAGGTGTTGGGGGTGTCGGGGGGGTGTTGGGGGTAAGTACCGCGGTGGCGATGCCGGACACGGGCTTGCACAGCAGCACGGCTAAATTTCTACTCAGCCGATTGTGCTTCTTTGTCGCTCGTTCCGCGCTCTCGCTTGCACTTCAAGCCTTACATGGAACGCCTCAGAGCGAGGTAACGCCGAACTTTTTCGTGCGTGCAGCCGGCTTTATCGAATTATAAGACGTTTTCACGTCAAAAATTGATGCACCGACTTAGCCACTTGCGTATATTTTCCAAAATGTGTCTATCCGTTGCTCCCTTTTTGACATGAAGGAGAGACACACAAACGGACAAACACTCTTCGCATTTATAATAGTAATGAAGATGAGTAGGTTGGTGTTTTTTTCGGGATTCGGGTTGGTCCTACTTTGGTTGAAAGACTCTATTTTTTCACTTTTGTTGTTTTTGGTTTGTTATCTGTAGCTATGCCTTTTTAAATAAATAATTCAATAAGTATGTAGGAATGCATTTAAGTATGTATGAGTAGGTTATTGATCATTTTAAGAATTGCAACTCACTGTTTGTTATTCCCTGTCGCCTGCAGATGAATTGCCTGCAACGAGAGCTGAGCAATATGCGCAACATGCTGGAGAAGCTGCACATGGAGAACCGCCACATCATGGACGAGCAGCATCGCAGGGACGAGGCGCTGCACAAAATCAACGAAAAGGTATGCACCGATGTACATTTCATTTTTGACCATTTTCCATCATACTCTCATTCTCGTACTAACTTTGAAGGTCCAACATTTCCAAATCGATAAGTCAATTTTAATAGAACTTCATTTATTTGAAGAGCTCGAATGTTTCATATGTTTTATATTTTTTCTGTTTTGATACGTGTCTGCGAGTAGTAAATATTTTGTTTTCTCTTCCAGCTTCGCGAACTCAAAGAAAAGTTAATAGACTCCTTGGATAAGTCCAAGTCTTCTGAGAAACGGGCTAAAGAGCTCGAGGAAATGTTGAACGTAAGTCAGTCACATGTTTACTTAGGTTTAGGTTTACAATCAATAGGTATACCTAATGATTGTTTACAATATCTATTGTGCATCCTTCACATTTAGTGTATTTCTGTTAGGATTCTCGGCGGAATCTCACCGTTTATAACCAAAATGTGAACAGAGGGCATGACTTGAACTGATTGAAACTGCACCTCTCTACTGTTGCTCTACTGTTGCTAGGAAGGCGACATTCTGTTTTGAGATTTCGACAAGTCGTTTATTGAGAAAGTTGTTTAATTAGAGCAACATAATAATCTGTTTAATAGAAGAAGAAAAAAAGTTTAATGTATTGTACCCTACAATAATATATAAATTACTCAATTGTAATTAATGGAATTAGTCGTCAATGTGCGAAAATTCGTAGAATACATAAATGTTAATAACATATATAGTTTTATTTGCATTTTTGAACTTCAATGTACTATACATGCAGATATGATTGTAATTACTAGAGCAATATTAGGACTTTCTATTATTCTATTATTGGTATTGCGCGTTAGGAGGAAGAACGCTACGCTAGCCAGCTCACAGTGAACCAGCAGCGGGCGATGCACTGCTCTTTCTCGGAGCAGCAGAAACTGCTCGCGCTCAAGAACGAGGAGAAACTGTTCCACATGCAGATAAAGGGTACTACGAAAAACCACCCTATGTCAATGTAGTAAAGTCGTTAATATTGTACTTTGTAGTAAAGTCGCAACGATATTATGTATTTTAAAAAATAGCGACTCGTTTTGGTACTGTTGCAATATTTACTTAAGAGTCAACAGTTTGGTACTGAAATAAATTATTTTTATTGTTTATTTATTATTTTTATTGTTAATAATACATGTTCACTTTGTTTGTACAGTATTATACTTATCATGTTTTGGTGCACACGCTTTTTGTTTCACAGATTGTCTTACGGATTTTATTATCACCATTACTGGTATTTGTGTATATGTAATAAGTAGATTTTGATTGATTTATTGTTGGGATTAAGGTTGTTATTGATAATATGCAGATGGAAAAATTATTATAATCAAAGTTAAAAAAATTAGGATCATGGTACAAGTAGAGTATACTGTCAAAATTAAATATGTTTTACAGTTAAAATAGAAAAAATCGTATGTTTATTTTAGTGAATACTGTTCCTGTATTTGTGACACAATTAAATATTTTTCATTTCCTTTAAAATCATACTTTTCAAAATGTCTACATACAGGTTTTAAATTAGATGTTTAATATAATTCATGTAGGTGTACCTTTAGCATGGAATATATAAAAAGTGAAAAAAGACAAAGTGTTGAAAAATTTCCACGAGCGGGATTCGAACCTGCACCCCATGTCATGCCGGGTCAGGTGCACTGCCAACTAGGCTATCGTGACTCAATCCAACTCGCCGAAATAAATCCGAAATATGAAAAGTGACTAGAACTGATATGTTCTGTAAAATGGATAATAAACTGTTACTGAAATATTTTTAATTTCAGCGTCAAGAGCAATCATGAGCAAACTGAATACAAAGCAACGTGATTTCGAAAAGAATTTGCAGAGTCAAAAGGAGACACTCTATGGCATAGTAAGTACTCAAGGCTCTGTAATTATATATATAAGGAATAATTTTATATAATTTTTTATTTTATTTATTTATTCAGGAAAACACACAGTCATACACAATAATAAAATTTACAAAACAATTTACAAACAGACCAGATAGTTCCATTAAATGTTACAAATATAGATTGTTTGAGTTTGCACAATGGACCTTAACGCCTACCCAAAATAAAATCAAAGACATAAAAAATAATGAAAAATAGTAAATATCAGTTCGTTTAAACGTGTTGTCAGCCATAATGACGTTTGTGGCGATGACAGTAAAAATTAAATACAAATATTTTGCAACCTTAATTTAATCTTTGTTTTAGATTTAAGGTACACAGTTAGCTGAAGTTGTTGATGCTATCCAATGTTTTTTCAGATATTGTTATTAGAAATTTAAATGAGCAAACAGGACCACTTTCGAGATGCATTTTTGTACCGGATCCTTTATGTATTACATATTAATCGAAGGGGAATAATAAATGATTTAAAAAATGTATTAAACATCTCCCTATAAACAAACGTTGCGGTTATAGTCATTAACGTAACATCAAAAGCAGCTGAGTGTTGTGTGTCGAAGTGTCGAGACTGACAGTACCTCAATATGGGCACTAGACCCGGCACGAACAATGTGCCGGCTTGTCACAAAATTATCGAATACAAGTCGTAAAATACGTTTGCGTATAAGAGGAGTATTGTCACAGAACAATATACAGGACCAGAAGACGCACTTTCGACACAATTGCAATACAATATCAATCTTCGGTGCGCGCCAATACGGTCTAAAATAACTCTGCACCTGTACTCGGATCTAACTCTTTCAACGGCCGGGACAATCGAAAGTCAATCTTATATCTAAGTACCCACGTAAGTAGATAGGTACCTATAATACTGTAAACACATATGTACGCTTTTTCGTGGTTTGCTTGTTAATGATCAATACAATACAATATTATTAGGTATCTACCTAAGTAATACTATTAGGTAGGTAGGTATTTTAAGCGCTAAACAGAACAACAGGACATAAATAGGTACTTAGATATTAGTTGACTTGGTGGTCAGAAGAACTTACGTAGACCAACTAGTGTACCGAAACGTGAAACAAACTGCCGCGTCGTATCGGTCGCTTCCTGCGTACTGCGTGCGTGACACTCGACTAAATTGTCTCCGCGCGCGGACCGAGCGTGTAGGTAAATAAGTCGACCGAATTGCGGAGTGACACCCCCCTGGTATTGTATAGAAATTTATATAGCGCTGCGTAATCCGTAAATGGAACTAACAAAGAAGAGACTTATAGAATGTTTAAAGTTATCACGTTTACGTTATGTTTTTGATATAAGGCTTACTAGGACCACATTTAAATCCGATTCGATCCAGAGACTATACCGGTGATGTAACCCCTCGGAGAATCTATTAGGGAACGGGGACACGAATTAGTGAGTGATGCCATTCCCTCTAGAAAACATCTGACGGTGTTTCGATCACACGACTCGAGAAACCCGTTAAGTTTCTAGCCGCCCCCAAAGTCCGGTGACGCTGTAAATGCCGTCACATTATAAAAGGGCATGTCTAAAACAAGGTTTATTTGGCTACTGTAAGTTGTATTTGTACATTTATTTTGTGTTCAGTGCTACCAAGTGGAGACTATCGGAGCCCGCGTTGCTCACATGGAAGGGGCGAAGGCTGAGCGCGAGTGTTCCGCCGAGCTGGTGGAAAGAGAGAATAGGTATGTTACTTACAGGAGTGTCTACGCAGATACTGTGTAGACTTGGGTCAGAAAAATTAGTATGACTAATTGTTTAGAGAAAAAAACGAGCAACGCTCAAAACGCATTAACATATCATATCCCATAGACCTGTCATATAACAATAGTGTAGTTGACTGGTTTTATATTTATTTATTTATTTATTTATTTATTAGGTACACAAAACAGATAAAAATTAAAAAATAACAAAAAAGCATGATAATTGTATAAGAACTAAATTTCTATCTAAAACATGTGTACACATCATGATTAATAATTAGCGTCTATGTTAAAGTTTACCTAATCTAAAATTATATTCAATTAAAAACTAATTATATACATAATAATGGTGAATAATAGAAATATAACAAACTGAAAACTTATTCTAGGTTAATGTTTGTCAACATTTTATTAATAATTGGGAGATGCCGGACTGAGAGTTTCCCGGACATTTTTCTTAAATTCATGTATTTTCATGGAAAATATGTCGATGTTGTTATTAAGTGCAACCAGTTCATTGTATAGACGGCACATTATTATTATAAAATCAAACCAAACGATATTCTTTTACAGAGTCATCATCATAAACATCAGCTCATTTTATGTCACCACTGCTGGGGCCTTCCCTATGAATTGATAGGGAGAACGGGCCATAAACCACCATGCGGGCCTAGTGCGGATTTGTGGTTATTAACGACTGCTAATGTAGCCGGGACCAATGGCTTAACGTGCCTTCCAAAGCACGGAGGAGCTCGAGATGATAAATTATTGGTCACCCATCCGATGTGAAAGCCTTTGCGAAAGTGCTTAACTTCAGCAATAGCAAACCGAGCGCTTTAACCACTGCGCCATCGAGCTCCTGCGAGAAGTTCTAAAATAGAGAAAAAAAATGATGTCACTGTTCCATCATTCGCGTGTTTATTAAAGTGTTTTTTTATAGAAGATAGTTTTGAAGAGTTGTTACTTGATGTCATTGGTGCTTTTAATTTTGTTGTCAATATCCCAAGTGTCGAGTGGTTGTAGGTTGAAGGACGTGAGCGCCCGTCACGCGGCTCGCGTCGCTTTACTAGAGCGGCACTCTGCCAAGCTGCACGATGACATGAGACGG
>OY720025.1:7655635-7698178 GCA_963082485.1 Eudonia mercurella
GTTTAGAAAATAAATATTTGACAATCACTATTGAATTACAATATATCTAATAATATCTAGTCTATTAATTGGGCGAATTTCATTTTGTGGTTTGTTTTATCTTAACCTTTTTTTTCAGGTATGAAATCTTCATCGGTTCATTAGGAAAAGATGAATCTGGACAACAACTGTCTGTAACATTCTTCAAGATCAAGGTTTGTATAATTTAGCGCATATTTATAAAAATAATAACTGTGATTTTAGTTTAATAAAGTTTTGGCAATCTGTGAAGTTTTAACTGATATGCCATTATATAGTAAATAGTCTTTTATAGATAGTAAATAGTGATTTTTAGGGTTCCGTACCCAAAGGGTAAAACGGGACCCTATTACTAAGACTCCGCCGTCCGTCCGTCCGTCTGTCCGTCTGTCTGTCTGTCTGTCTGTCTGTCTGTCTGTCTGTCTGTCTGCCCGTCCGTCTGTCACAGGCTGTATCTCATGAACCGTGATAGTTAGACAGTTGAAATTTGATAAACAGAATAAAATAAATATTTAAGCGGGCTCCCATACAACAGACGTGATTTTTTCCAATTTTTTTCTTGGTCTTTATAACGATAACAGGTAAAAACTTAAAATATTTTTTTGGATAATGGTACGGAACCCTTCGTGTGCGAATCCGACTCGCACTTGGCCGGTTTTTAATAGATTTTATGACAGTAGCATGTCTTTAACTTAATGTTACGATTTCAATAGAAGTTCATGCTAGGCCTGCATGTATCTTTCGCGTTGCTGACTATAATATACCTACAGACGTGAAGCGGAAACGTCCTGCCCTTTTTAAGCCACATTGCGCGCACGGAGGAGTGTGAGATTTGGCAAAGTTAAAGCTTATATATCTTGAAACGTCCAATATGTACAATATGTGTAACATTACATTGTATGAACATAGTATATCTTGTGCGACCGGGCGACCACTAGTAAGAATAAATGTGTACTATAGTTCGCGGCCGAACGCGCGGAGCTGCGCACACGCGGCGCGGCGCTGGACGCGGACATCGGGCGGCGCGAGCGCGACGTGTCCGCGCTGGAGGCCACGCTGCGGGTGGTGCACGCCGCGCACCAGCACTTCATGCACCACATCACGCCGCTCGCGCACGACAGTACGCGCGCTGTGTTATATGACACCCGCGCCATTCACTATAGCTCACGGCCGAGCGCGACGTGTCCGCGCTGGAGGCCACGCTGCGGGTGGTGCACGCCGCGCACCAGCACTTCATGCACCACATCACGCCGCTCGCGCACGACAGTACGCGCGCTGTGTTATATGACACCCGCGCCATTCACTATAGCTCACGGCCGAGCGCGACGTGTCCGCGCTGGAGGCCACGCTGCGGGTGGTGCACGCCGCGCACCAGCACTTCATGCACCACATCACGCCGCTCGCGCACGACAGTACGCGCGCTGTGTTATATGACACCCGCGCCATTCACTATAGCTCACGGCCGAGCGCGACGTGTCCGCGCTCGCGCACGATCATAGGCCAGCGCTACAATACCCAAAAATTCTGCCGCGGAAGATGCGCAGCAAAAGTCAATATATTTCATTGCATATATGCTGCCATCGGCCACACTAAATATAGTTTTTTTTTAGAATATATTTTACAGGTTAGCACAGTGCCTTGATCTCACCTGATGTTAAGTGATAATAAGGCCAATGATGGAAGCGCACTTCACACGGGATCCTCAACTAGTGAGGCACTGGCTATTTTACCTCTGTGCTATCTAACTGCCGGAACACAACAATGCTACAAACATTGATGTTATGGCGACATATTTAGATAAGATGGTGGTAGCTAGCCGGGCGGACAAACAAGTCCTACCACTAACCAAACCGAGTACACACACAGTACTTCTCGCTGGAAATCGAACCTGGGACCTCTGGGCGTAAACCGGTGGTCTTAACCACTAGACCACAGAGGCGGTTGAGAGTAGGTAGGTGGAGGCGGTCGTTATCCGGTGGTACTTAATTCAGTTCCCAGTTCGGACAATGTATGTTTTCGGATTTTTCGATACACAGCCCGGGATTGTAAATTAACCCATTAATTGTAGCGGTGATTTTATTTCAATGATGAAAGCCTTTGTCCCGCAATGAGACAGTAGGCTGTATACACCATTATTTTTTATCTAACATTTTAAGGGTAGTCTCTGTCCATTATTTTGCAAAATTTACTACTAGTTAGTTAGTTTAGTTCTGTATTAATAAAAAATATATGCTGATCCATTAATTATGTAATACCTAATTGAATCAAAATTTATGAAAAATCTAATTTGTATTTCACGATTAACCCTTAAAAAATTTCAGATTTTTGAGTATTTTTTTTAATACAAATTAAGTCCCATACTCAAGAATACCTATATCAAAATTCCGATTCCTAACATAGTACTTTGATGGGTATTTGCGTTTATAATGTAACATATTGTGTACCCATATTTATGGTGTAATCTCGCATTACGCAGCTCCGGAGATCGAAGAGGTAAACTCCCTTCAGAAACAGTACTACGAGATGCGCGACGAGCTGAAGCTGCAGAACAGCCTCATAGCCGAACTGGAGCAGCGCGTCGCCGACATGAGCTCGCGGCTCACCACGCTCACGGACAAGAACAAGCAGCTCCTCGCACGCCAGTGAGTACCCTTAACCTTTCAAATGTTTTGAAACCCGAGTCTATGTACGAACGAACTAGACAGGGTTTGGAATGTATTGAATAATTTTATAAATTACCCCGTTGCATGCTCATATTATTATAACTTGTTTGAAATACGCATATTCCACTGTAGTGCTTACTAGCATGACATGAGCTGTTGAATTCCCATCCCTTATTTTATGTAAACATAGTGCCTGCATATGCAGAATAATTTCAGTCTGAAAACTCAGAAATACATCAAATGCGCATTTGCTCTCTTCTTCATTATAAATTAATAGATGTAAGGCAAATTACATAGATCTCCAATATCCATAAAGATATCAGTAATAGTATTAGAGGGCTAACTAACTTCTTTCTAGCAGTGGCCTCAAATGAATCTCGCGCTTTTCCATTCTACGAAGCGACTCTTGGTCCCGGCTTTTTCTTTTGATAGTGGTTGTTTACACCCCAATCTGTATAGGGCCAGCGTGATAGGTTACGGCCCCATCCCATCTGCTGATTGCTTCTGGCTATTTGCGGAAGCCTGAGCCCAAATGAAGGAATTTTATAGTGATAAAGATGATTCATATTCGCTCCCGCTCGCTAGGTCGGAGACGGAGAGCGATTTGGAAGGCGCCCGCGAGCGCGTGTCCCGTCAGGAGATGCGGCTGCAGAACGCGCACGACGTCGTCAACCACAACGCGCGCCGCGCCAAGAAACTGGTCGAGGGCGGCGACGACTGGCGCATATTCCAGGTCACTACTTTGCCATATATCTTTTGATGCTATTATTTATCGTGCACCCTTCAATGAGGAGAAGACGTCTTTTTTTAAAGAGCTTGATGTTCTTTACGCCGGGTCATAAAAGTTAAATGGTGATTAATAAGAGTTTCGTCGTACCATTGTCAGATGGCGCTATGGGTGCGCGACTACGCTGAATCAGCGCAGAACGCGCTGCAGATGCTTGGCGACGCTTGCTCCGGCAGCCCGCCGCAGCGAGCTCGCCTCGCCGCTCTCCTCTCCTCTACCGACCTGCCGCGCCATCTGTCCCGGCACCAGCGACGGCTGCATGCCTTCATAACCAAGTAACTTAGTACAGTAGAGTAGACCCGCCCGATCCTCTAAATGCCACAACACATTCACCCGATTAAACATGCAGTAAACATGCACACTCCAACACACCTCATTCGTAGAATAAGGGTATCTTTTAGGTTCATAATGTCCAGAGAGTGCAAAACGTCCATATGCCAGGATGCCCATATCCCAAAAAGACCAAATCCCAGAATGTCCATGTCCCAAAATGTCCATATACATACCAGTGTCTATTTTACTTTATTCAAACAAAATCGTATGGTTGATTAAAAAATTCTTGATTATTAAACTGTTGTCAATCATATATTATAATCAAAAGAACAAGAAAGCATTAATGGAAATATAATTATTTATGTTAAATAAACAAATGGTAGGTAAGTAGGTGAATGTCGTTAGAAAATTTATATGCATATAAATAATAGTTAAGTTGCTAAAAGTTTATCATTTAGAATTTATTTTTTGTCATTTTGAATTAAAGTTTTTATTAATCCACCATATGATTTTGATTGAATGGGACACGCTTAGTGCGTGATGCCAAACCCGCTTAGAATTGCTATAAAGAAAGGAATACGAGTATTTTCATCTTAGTACAGACCACTTAGTACAGTTCACAGTAGTGAAGCTATTCCCGGAATCCGGGACTCGATAACAATGAATCAACAAAATTTTTGTGGTTTTAACCACCCTTAGCCTTGTAAATTTTAGGTAAATTAGATCACTTCATTCTGATCACTGGTTATAATACTTGTAATTTTTTTTTAAATTGAATTATTTTGCAATTATACATTTTTTTTTACAGACTTATATCAGATGGCTTACCATCAAAGTCACTAGAACTGTCGACTGAGCTTGAAGGTAAGTTAGACTTTTTTTCCTTTAAAATTTGGATCATTTTGCGAAACATGTTACTAAAGATCTATGGATATTATCTAAAATAAATGTTTTTTTTTTATTACAAACTATCTTTTTACATACTTAAGTACATTAAAAAAGCAGAAGCTAGAGATATTTTTTTTCTTTTCACTTTAACTGCAATACCCTTCAGTACTTATATTAACAGAGATTTGATTATTTTAATTATTATCGGGGCTCTATCAGGTACAAAATACCTTTATGCAAACAAAGGTCTAAAAACTTGGTGCGTCACTATTAATACATATGTTCAAATTAATTTATTATTAACTAGCTGACTTCACTGGCGGACTTCGTACCGCTTTGGCAGTTTCTATGATAACGAAACAAACAAATCGGTAAATAGTTTACGCGTGAAAGCATATCAAACAAACTCACTTTTTTAAAATAATAATTATCCTATCTCTTGAGAGTATGTGTAGTAAATTTCATGATGATCGGTTGAATAGTTTACGCGTGATAGCGTAACAAACAACAGACATACTTTCGTATTTATAAAATTAGTTAGGATCGTCAATTATAATTGCAACTACAAGAGTGTTTCCTGTGCCAGCGTCCGTGTTCTCGTCGTCGTCGGAGTCGATCTGCAGTGGCGTGAGCGTCGCCAGCGGCTACACCAAGCGGTTGTCGCAGTTCCGCCGCGAGCTTGCGCCCAAGTTGCACGAGGATGCGGTCAGTATAATTTTTTATATATACTAGCTGACCGGCGAACTTCGTACCGCTTTGACAGTTAACGTTTCCATGACAACAAAACAAACAAATAATTTGTCCGCTCAAGAACACCCGTATTCCATGATGGACCCCTATAGCAGCGCCACCTACCGGGTCCAATTGTAAATCTAAACCATTCTCGAATCCACTTGAACACACACAGGAAATTTCATCCAAATCGGTCCAGCCGTTTAGAAGGAGTTCAATTTCATACACACGCACAGAAGATTTATATATATATCCCTTGCAAAACGAGCTGATACAATCGTGCGCTTCGACCACGGTCCAATTTGACCCTTAACGCCGATTGTTGCGCCTGTTTCGTGTTGGTGATCGTGTAAGACTGGATTTTTTAATAATTCGCTTTTCTAACTCTGAATGCTTCATGATCACCGTAATCGGTGCCATCGAAACGAACAAAAGGTCAGCGGCAGCAGCGACGACAGCTGATAGCCGGGGGCGTTCCGAAGAAATAACGAAATAAATATTAACGATAATCATAATATTAGTCGACAACTTGTTATAAACTATTTAAGTCGAGATTCCGTCCGAGGGACGTCACGATCTCGGTCTGAAAGGGATAAAGATCTTACGGGTCCAGATAGTCCATATAGTCAATCCAGGCTGTGGAACTCTCCAGAGTCCCTCTGCCACGCCGAATCTTCTGGCATATGGTCATGTCAATGAGGAGAAGCTCCTTAGTACCACGGGACCCAACCCTACATCCATTCTGAGTCATGTCCAAAATTTTGTTTGCAACAATGTGCGAGTTAATTTTTGTTCTCAGAATGGATGTAAGGAGCTTATATAAAGTTGGTAAGCATGTGATGGGTCTATAATTTTTCGGTTCCGTGGTACTACCTGATTTATGGAGCAGAAAAGTGACACCAGTAGTCAACAGACTTGGGAGTGAGTCGAGCTCTATGGCTTCTTGGAATTGCGTTGCCAGTAACTCGTGTGAACATCGAAACCATTTGATCCAGAAGTTGTGCAATCCGTCCGTTCCCGGGCATTTCAAATTTTGGGCCGTACGGATCGCACAACTTACGTCAGCTGTACTAATATTTATAGCCTGCATGGTCTCGATGGTTCACACGCCTCCCTGACAACACTCATCCATTATTGCAACACCAAAAAACAAATCGAACAAATTACCTAGAACAAATACAAAATTTGGCGGTCTTATCGCTTTAAAGCGATCTATTGCGAGCACCGATTCTCTACACAAAATGTGTTACAGATTCGATAACATCAATCTGCAAAGGTTGAGGATTGCAGATGAAGCGTGCTTACTTTTAGCCAAATCTTTACCTCTGATGAAACCATAGCAAACGGAATACAATTGGAAATATCCCACTGCTGATTTCAAAAACAAACGTAGAACCGGACCAACACAAACAGGCCTTTAAATGAAATGGATCAGTCTAAAAATTTTAGTCATCCTTATTTGCTAAATAATAAAACTGCTATAGTGCCATAATATCTAATCTGACTGATACAACATTGTTCCGATATTCTTAATGACAACATGAACTATTTTGATAACATTTTGGCGAAACCTTTGTTATTCTGGTGTTATTGCTATTGAGGATATCCTGATATGAGTATGTGTTTTTTATATATTAAAGTGTAAAAATAACAGCCAATCGCAAACAACAGAACGTAACCTTTATCTCAGTTATCTGGAAATAAATGATTTTTAATTTTATTGTTTTGTTTCAGTTGATTCAAGACATTCCTGAACAAGGTAATCAATCTCTATTTTACTGGGAAATTATCTAAAATATTAGCATTTGTACAGGGTCTTCAGTCTCTTAATTCAATAACGTCTCAATTTTAGGTTTTGACATTAGAACTATGGGTAAGTTTTCAAGATTAAGTCACCGACAAGATTAAGAAGACTTTCAAAATAGCAGAAATTAGGCCCTAGTCATGCCCATGGTACTAGGCGGTAAGCTAGTGGTTGGTGTTGATCGCAATTCGCAACTTTTGAGCTATGGATTGCTGCGAACTATGCTGGTTGGACTGATTATTGGATTTTCTAATCCCCACTTTTGCGATGACCAGTGAGACACGATTGTGGACGTCTTAAAATAGCAGAATCAGAGCCCTCCATATTAAAAAATATTTTTAAGTACGCAGGAGTTGATATACTATTTGGGCAAACGAGGTCGATCATAGTCCAAACTCAGCCGCTACGTCGTCCATTGAGGTTCTATTCTATTGTCATCATGACCAGCATTTCGACCTCCTACTGCGGGGTTCAGGCATTCCTACATGAATATAGGTTATGAGGAGATCGGACCATAAGGCCAGCCGCACTTTGGATGCACCTATAATGTGCGAGGTACCATAGCAGTCTGATCGGGATGTGTCTTGTGTATTTTTCGTGTTCGTATGAAAACGCATCCAAAATGCGG
Organism: Eudonia mercurella; assembly: GCA_963082485.1. Taxonomy (NCBI): domain Eukaryota; kingdom Metazoa; phylum Arthropoda; class Insecta; order Lepidoptera; family Crambidae; genus Eudonia; species Eudonia mercurella. The sequence continues at coordinate 7,663,429 of OY720025.1, forward strand.
CGGGCCAAACCCAGCAGGCTGACCCTAGCAGTGCTGATGGTAAACTTGGTTAAGCCGATTTGTACGACGCCACTAATTCGATTAATGCGTATATTACAGAATGTTAAAAAGTAAGAGCCAAATTTTAGGGGAAGGTTCAGAATTCAAAGTGTGAATTTTGTTTACTATCCGTATTCATTCGATTACGTTTACGAAATCGAAAAGTATGGCAAAATTTAACTCTTCTTGTATGTCGCCAGGAGGCGCTGCTTCAATGGTAGGCAGGCACCTTTATTTATAATTGCTTATCTTCAGATGAATCTTGTTAAAATTATCACGTGTGTACCACTTTACCGCTCGACCACGACTATTGATGTCTTGCGACGCGACGCGGCAAACGGATTTCTAGTTCATTGCGTTTTTTCTATCACTGCTCACTGTGACTGCCGTAGTATAACGCGCAATGAACTAGAAATCCGTTCGCCGCGTCGCAAAACGCTCGTACTCGTGGCGTACATCCCGCCCCGCGTACCTACCGCAGGCGAGGACTAAGTTAAGCGGTCTAGCTGTATATAGTATGTTCTTTTTTTAATTTAGCAATATGGGTTTATTTCTCGTAGTTGTATTGTGACGACTGCCATTTTACGACAACAACTGAGACCAAAGGTGCCAAAGGAAAAGCGTGCCTTCCGAAGCACGGGGTAGCTTAATATACTTTCATTTGAACTTGCAAATTACAAACCGAACGCGCTAGCCGCTGCATCATTGTGCTCCTAATGTATAATTCAAATATGTGAATAAATTGATTATTGATATGTTTTGCTTCAGCGCGACGGTCGACCGTGTCGTTGCGTGTGGTGACCCTCGGCCTGGAAGATACTACGCACAAAGTTAGGCCAAGCATATTTGTCCACCCGCGAAAGTCTTTGCGTTGAATTGGAATATTGTATGGTTTCTTTTGAAATTTTTATGTTGTTTTTTATTATTGAAAATAGAGAATTTCCATGTTTATTTGGTATACCATTTGTCATTATTATATTTGTTTTAGTAAAGTATTTTTGCGTTTTTTAATACTTACTACACCTTTAGACACTTCTATTTGATGATAGCAGTGCGTGAGCGTATTTTATTTTGACTGCAGTACCTACATTATACAGATTTTGTTTTGTTATTAACTTCGAGGCAATATATATTGATTGTCATCATTACTGACTAAATGTTATGTGACATGCTAAATATGTTAAAATAAATATTAATATATAAAAAGACACAGTTTCATTTTATCATTGTTATATTGTATAATTATTTTTCTAGCTTTTTGTAATAGAGTAAGATCCCAAGCTCTTTTCTTAAAGATTAAATGCTGAGTTTTTTCAAAACAATATTCTCTATATTGTCAAAAAATTGTTATAATCAATACTGCCAGATATTTCCCGTGGGCAAGCCAGACACTTTAAAGCTATTGAGGCTGAAGCTACAATAAGCTATTGAGGCTGAAGCTACAATGCGACAAGCCACAGTTTTTAAAGGTTTTTGGTTTGGGGAGCTTTAAAGCGCCTGGCGCAAGTTACCGCACCGATAGGAAGTGTCTGGCAGTATTGATTATAAATTTTTAACAATATTCTCTAGATTTACATGAAAATCAGCGTACCCTTAGCACTATGTATCTGTAGATTGGTCAACGACCCAAGCTAGGAGATATGCATACACTTTAAGGACAAAGGTACTAACACTACATAACCCAACACATTTGGTCTTAGGGACGGACGGCGGACCTAGGTTTTTGGTCTATAAATTCTCAATTAGCATTCAATATTATAAGGACAACAAAAAAGATTTTGTTTTAAAATTCCATTTATTTTTCCATTCATTGTTGTGGTACATTTATGTTTTACTTTCATGACAACACAAGTATAAGAAATAAGTGGCAAGAAACTAACATTACACAATATCGGTTCAGGTGGGATTAAAATTTTATTGTCAAATGTTCCTAAATTATTTAATTTGCAAATGTTTAATTTCTATGTGTTTTAAGGTTAAAATCACTATTTACGCTGGTACTGACTACACAAGCCGTCTACTCTATACTAAGTGCTAGAATAGTAGAATGTATACCTTAAATTTATATACGTACTACGTACATTCCGTGCTTGCATTTTTATCTTGTGGTTTTTTACAATGCTATTTAATTTTGCACAAATAGTAATATTCGCATGCCCCTTTACAAATCTACAAGTTAGTGGAAATGCTGAAGGCACAAGTATTTTGAAAAATTTAAGTTTTAACCAATCAGGAACTTATATATTTTATTAGTGTAACGTAAAGATTAAGCGCCTTATAATCACACTAGAACGAAAAGTTAAAAAATATACACAATTAAAATAAATAATAAAATGATGACTTAAAGATTCACCCTGTAAAAAGTGGCCTCTGTTGTCGCAGTCAAAAGTTCAATGCGCATGGAAATTGTAACCAGCAGGTCCTCCTCCTCCCGCCCCTTTGCATTGATCAGATATTTTAACAAATAATAAACAGCATTTAAATAAATAACTTCTAGAACTCAACAATTGATCTCTTGCCATGATTTATTCTTTTAAATTGATGCATGATTTCTATTTGCAGAGTGACATTCATAAGTAAGCTAATGCAGTTATTACATTTTTAAATCTAACAATTTGGTATTATTTATTGGTGCAGTTAGGTATTAGATACACAAATTGCACAAAAATATTTGCCATGGTGTATAAAACTTAATTAAACCCAATCAATGAAAACCTTATAGTAACAGTTCCGTAATACAGGAAGTTTGGGACTACATAGCACAGTGTATGTAGGCCATGTCGCAAGGCCATAAGACTGTCATTAATTTATTTGATACATATTTCTAAAAAAGTGTTTCTCAAATGACAGCACTCACAATAATTTTTTAATGTTTACTAATACAATACTATGAACAAATAAATAACACAAAACAAAATATGATAAATCCAATTGGACACATCATGGTGGTGAATGAGCAATGAAAATTTACTACACTATAATCTACAATACACCGATTCACACAAAATGAACAGTGACTATAGTAACTAATAATAGACAAAAATATAATTATCTACTGTCTTTACACATTGGAATCAAGGGTGAAAATATATTAAATAAAAGTAAATTAAATATTTATTACATTCAGAAATATTTAATGATTGTAATAAATAATATTAAGTCATTTAACACTATTGAAATTGTAGATTCAATTCCATTCTAACACTGTTGAACATTTATAAACAATACTTCACCACCAATTTAACATATACCTACTTACAAATAAATTTTACTACTCAACAAATAGGACACAATGGCTAGAGTAAGAACTGCCCAGGCCAAACAGCATAGGGAATTCAATAGTGAGCATGCCGTGTGTTATAGGCCTGCACCGCAATCCTCGAACTTGCAGAGACCTCCCACGTTTCGCATCACGCCGCCACACAGGCCTCTCACTTATTTCAAACAGTGTTAGAATATCAAAGCGTCATAAATCAGGGAACCGGAGAGGATCTTCTATATAGTCCTCTGGTATAATAAATAACTCTGGTGCTACATCATCACGAAAATCAAACTTTTGAAAAGTGATTTTAGCTGTCACAGTAGGTAAAATAGGTATGTCAATTTTTACAGGAAAACCTTTGGGTAATTTCATTGCCACAAATTGTCGTAATTTTGCAAAATGTTTAAACGGGGCAATCACTTCAAGAACATTTAAAAGCATATCAACACTTAGTGGAAAATCATCGCTCATTGCCAAAGTAGCTCTAAAATTTCTTGATGATTCTTTATAGACAAGCTCTCGGCCCAGACTGGGGTACTGCCCTGGTGGTGATGATATGTATGAAGACCAGTCTACTGCAGATTCTGGCGGAGGGTTCAGGGAAGCCCTTCGTGTTGGTTCACCATTTGTATCCAAATTTTGTGTATTGCCTTTTGTAAGACTTTCAATAATAGCTTTGTTTTTTTGTAAATCATCTGTAGACAAATGTTCTCTTCTCTTCCTCGATTCTAAAACTAGACCTGTGATTGTATAAATATCACTTTTATATAAGCCAGCAACTGTCTCCTTTCGATCTTCACGAAATATCCATCCTGACTGAGCTCTAGAGAATGATATGCCTTTAGTTGACATCTGGGCTGCCAGAATATCACTAGACATCAAAATGTCGACTTCATCTTCTATTTCATTCTCTGTTTCTTCATAGCGCACACGCTGGTAAACTTTAGCTTTATTGTCTAGTACAGTCAAAGACTCGCTTGGAGGCTTTTCACCTTGGAAAATGAATGAAATGTCTCCTCTCTCCCATTTCATATCAGTGAAATCAACTAATGTGGTATCCAACCTTATTCCAGAGCCAGACTTGTAGATTTTACAGACGTCAGATGGCAATATTCTCGATACCAAGGGAACCCAAGAATGAAAATCCCACTTCAACTCCATGTAAAAGTCTTGAATTTGGGCGAGAGCTCGAATGAGATCAGGTCTTCGAACTTCCATTTGCTCACGAGCCTGTTGTTTAAGTTTCCGTACGAGAGATGATATAGTTTGACGATCACCATAGCTGATGGCTTCAGCGAGAGGCGACCATCCGGAGAGGTTCTTAACTTTGACTGGTGCGCTGTGCGCTAGCAGCAGCTGCACGCACTCTTTTCGGCCCAGCATGACGGCCAGATGTAGCGGTGAGTTTCCATGTTTGTCTTTACGTGTCACATCGTTGAATCTCAGTAACGATGACAGCTTTCGGACATCTCCAATAAACACACATTCGTGGAGAGGATAAGACTCATCCTCTTCACTACAATTCGTGGTAGACATTTCGCACGTACAATCTCTTCTAAACCACTACATACAATAATATTAATTAACAAAACGACCAGATTTTGATCATAATCTAATCCATGTGATAAGATTAACATTTTTGGGGAAGTACCTCTTCCATGATGACTATAGTAACGGAACAAATTGCATGTATATTACAGCATTCGAGCTGCTTTTAGTACATTTACGAACCCATTTTAATAAAAAATTACAATAAAAACAAAAATATTATTTCGCTCAGCAAAATGATTCTTCCATTTTTTTTTTGTTGATTCCTAGATAGTGAACGCATAGGGATCAATTGCATACGGTCTAATTCATGGCTTTAGAATAGAAGCATTAAGTCTTTTCGTTTCATTAACCCACACTTACACATAATCAAGATCAAGAAAGAATACTAATAAAACGGAAACCCAGCAATAATATTATCATCTTATAAACTTTTTTTTATAATTAGGCAATTTTGAGCAATTATTACTGCAAACTATTATTCTGAGCTGCAAACACAGACCGTAATGAACGTAATACATGATGCTATATACGAGTATAATATGCTTAATTATTATTCTGAGATGGGCATTTTCAGTTTTTTTTGCCATAAGCTCTCCCACAAGTTGGAGAGCTTATTGTTGTACACATAAGGTGTTAGTTTCTTGGGAAATAGGATTTTAGGGTAAAATGGTAACTAATGTATTGAATTATGGTCTAAGAAATCCACAAAATTGCGTTAATTTGGGCATGTCCTACGCCACCTCTTCAAGTTTCTTTATAAAATATTTTAATGAATTGAAGCCCGTTGTTATTAAGGTTGAATGATATTTGAAGTAAAACTGTACTGAAATAGACTTTAAAACTATCGCATTAGGGTTAATTTAGGATAAAATTACAATATTGTCCTGTCCTTAAAATGTAATAAAGTGGAATTCCACCTTACGTCACGGGCTGTTTTATCGCCCTTCCTGCAGAAAATCTACCAAAACTGATATACAGTTTTAATTCTGGCAACACTACTATGACTACTATGTCTATGACAGCCGGACTTCTTGGCGGGAAAGTGAAGAGTCATGTCTGCGGTTTTTTTTTTCTAAAATTTGTGTTGTGATGAATATTAATGTGAAATAATGGTGGATTATTAACCGTTAAGTGTTCGTGAGTGTGCATGAGTGTTGGCAAATGAAACAAAACAATGCAACGTCACTTTTCAAATTCTCTCAAGAAGTTTGCCCGAGGACATAGTAAAGCCCCACATCTTTACTGAGATACTCGAGGGGTTAGGGAGTATATCATTTCTCACTTCTCATTTCTATTATCATTCATCATTATCATACTAAAGAAATATTGTTTATAAAAATTAAGTTTTCGACTGAAGGACTAGTATCCATGGTACTGAATAAAAAAATTAAAAAAATCTATGACAGCCGCCATTTGGATTATTAATGCCAGTTCATCAATTATATTATAAACCATATATAACATAATATATACGTTTATACGTTCATAGTAATTTGCGTTATATAGGGTGGAAACTACCTACTAAAATCAATGGAAAAAGTTTTCTTTTATTTGTGGGTGTTCTAGTACTCTAACCTCAGTTGATGTCAAAGAGTGTTTTAATCCTTTATAGGAATGGAATCGGTTGGCATTAAAAAAAACGACGGGTTGCACTCTGGGAGTGCCGGCAGAAGTGAAAACTTGAATATTGACGTTGTGCATTTTTGATATTTTGGAATGGTTAGGGAGTAATTTTGCACGAATTGCTTTAATTATCAGTATAAAAGTACTCTCATTTATGTGGTAGAATACAATATTTATTTATTGGGCTATCGTACACAAACATGACAATTTATATTACATTAAAAAGTTTATCTCTTAGAAAAACCAATTTCCATCCATAATTTTGACGACTTTTTCATCATTGACATCATTACTACCAGAACCATCATCGCCAATCTCTAAAACTGATACGATCGGTTTATGATAGCTGAAGTAAGAAACGAACAGTTTTGATTCGAACCTATTTAAATGTCTAAAATAATTAATAATTAATAATAATAATTATTATTATTAATTTATTATTCGCCTAAACGAAACAGCAGGCGCAGGCATACATTTTCGCCGCGCCGTAGAAAGAGAGGGGGATACTCCCTCTCCTACGCCGCGCCAGCTGTCTACTCTCCATCCGTCTTACGAATTTTCGATCAGGTCACGTGTCCTGACGCGAGTTTAACATTTTTTACCCATTCCAAAAAAAGTGCACAACGCCGCTAAAGAAGTTTTCACTTCAAAAATAACTCAATTCTGACCATTGTCTCGCTGACTGTACATTTTGTCAAAAATCTGTGAATGTCGATTGTCATCACTCAAAAAGTTGGAAAAGGTCTCCTAAGATCATTTTCGCGTAGCAGCAAGCGATCTGGTAGCTGCCCTTAATGCCCCATCTCAACTTTCCAACCTGTATAACTGTATAACGCAAATTACTATGAACTTACGTAACATATCTATAGTTCTGAACAATCCAAAACTGCACACAAGGAGTAAGGACACAGGAACCTACGGTGCGACACGCTCGTACCAGCGCTCGAGTCGACGCAGACTAATTACAAGACGTCCCAATTGGGCGTATTTGAGTCTTCACAACGCGCGCGCTTATGACATATCTGCTCCTTGTTTTATATAATATCTTTGCAGTTCACCAAATTATTGTGACGTTAACGGTCGAGATTTTTGTTCATCAAATTGATGATCCACCTCTTTGCAGATTTTTAAGGTAAATACATGTTTGTTTTGTTTCCATAACTTTTGAAGTGAAAACTTCTTTAGCGGCGTTGTGCACTTTTTGGAATGGGTAAAAAATGTTAAACTCGCGTCAGGACACGTGACCTGCCCCCCAACCGCGTAACACTCTCGCTTTCGATCGCTTTGTAGGCGAAGCCCTCGCCTCGCTTTCTAATATAATATCGAAATATAATATCGAATAATATCGAAAGCTATAGCCTATAGCTTTCGATATTGCTTTCATATTGCTTTCGAAATGACAAGATGACGCCTCCTCCTCGCCTCGCCTTCAAAGCGATCGAAAGCGAGAGTGTTAGGCGGTCGACCCCCGGATCGAAAATTCGTAAGACGGATGGAGAGTAGACAGCTGGCGCGGCGTAATATAAATTTTTAATATAACTTAATATAACTTTTTAATGTAATATAAATTGTCAGTCATGTTTGTGTACGATAGCCCAATAAATAAATATTGTATTCTACTACATAAATGAGAGTACTTTTATACTGATAATTAAAGCAATTCGTGCAAAATTACTCCCTAACCATTCCAAAATATCAAAAATGCACAACGTTAATATTCAAGTTTTCACTTCTGCCGGCACTCCCAGAGTGCAACCCGTCGTTTTTTTTTAAATGAACAGTTGATCATTCGTTTTATCTGTTATAATATCTAATTTTCATCACAATTTATTGTAAAGTGCGAATGAAAGTAGCCGGTAATAATACGTCACATCCATTACATAACGTTACATGTTAGCGGAACCAAAATGGTGACGTAAAAGAATTCTAAAGCCTGGATCACAACTAGGCTCTTCCATCCTTCGGCTGTAGCCTTCGTAATTGTAATAACTGTATAACAAAAATAAGAGTGTAACAATAAAAAATGTAAAAAAAATCGTTTTTCTTTCGATTCTCAAGTCGGGTATCTACCCGGTATCAAGCGGCTGCATGGTTATTCGTTTCTAGCCGCTGCCTGGTTTCGGTAACTACCGGCTTATAAGCCGCTGGTTTAAAACTATACCCCTCCCCCATCCCAATTCTCATCCTCAAGATCCAACTCTTTCCTCAAGGTCGACAACGCATCTGCGATTACTTTGGTTTTGCGGGTGTCCATGAGCGACGGTGATTACTTTCCATCAGGTGACCCGCCTGCTCGTTTGCCTTCTTTTGAACATTAAAAAAAAGGGAATTCAAACCTTAAAATAAACAGTCACAGTGAGTGAGACTGAAGATATTTTGTGACTGAGGTGGAACAAACTCTTTAGTGTTGTCTAACTATTATCTTGCATTGACCTAGATTTTATATATTTTTATGAACAAGCAAAATAAACCAATGAAAAAAAGAAAAACGAGTAAGAATCGCAAACGCCTAGCCCAATACATTTTTGTATTTTCAATTCTTTGTACAGTAATTAATGGCAGTCCGGTAGTAACGCTGAAATGCCGCTTGACTTGAGACAACTAGTAAACTCTCTCCAAAAAAAAGTAAATAACGACAGTAGGACGAAATAAATAAGGGGAAAATATCAGAGATAAGTAGGTAGATATTTAATAAAAATAATAGCTGATATTTATACTGTTATTATTCAGTTGCCTAAAAGCGTTAGCAAAAGAAGGGGGTACAGCAGGTCACGATCGTTGCCGCCGCCGCAGTTCCTCGTGACGATGATCGGGGGAGGACAGTAGCCCGCCGTCGCCGTGGGCGGCACCAATCCGCCACCATAAGGGTAGTTGCAGCTCGCAGTCAGAATCTAGAAAACTTTAATAAATGAAAAATAAGAAGTTTTGACTTATTCTTACTTATAGCTATAACGAATCAAACACATGATGCAACTACGATCATTCAGGCTACTACGCTCGCTTCCGGAGCGTGCTAATGCATAATATGTCATTCAACAAAGGTTATCATTATAATATACAATATACAGAGGTGCAAAGCGACGAACATAAGTTGCACATGCATAAACCACCCGCGCGATCCGAGCGAAGAAAGCGAGCATACCGCGGCGGGGCCCAGCGGTAGCCCCTTGTCGCAGTTCCAGTTCCAGTTCTGTCGAAGCTAAGACATGCCGCAGTTCCGTTTGTCGATGTAGTGACTGTCGATTGTCGAACATTCGGTCACTGTTGGACATTTTGGTAGTCGACTTTAAAGTTGACGACCCGAGCAGTGGAAACTGCGAGTTGTACTCTTAGTGTACCGAGAAGTGAGCGAGCTTACAGCTCCGGTAACCTATATGGATGGAGGTAGTGGACTATACTTGTCCACGATGCGACTCGCTCGAGACACTAGTCTTAAGAGTTCCGGATGAAGAATGCGCTTCGGCGCGTCCTGATCTGGCGTTATGACTTGACGTAGAGATGGTCTATTGTGCTTGCGCAAGGTTGTCTGACACCTACTTTGTAACCTGACGGTTGGTAGGGGGTGTCAGTATAAACTTTACAAGTCGTGTGTAGCGGGGATGTCGAACTTCAGTCTTACACTCAAATTTTAAATATTATAGATAATCTTTGGGTAAGTAAGACAGCCAGCCAGTGTTATTAGAAGGTAACCAGCAAGAGCCAAGCAAGCATATTTCATCGTAGGCTACATCACCACTTACCATCAGGTGAGATTTGACTACTCAAATGCAAGCCTATTGTGGCGACCGCAGGCCGGCAGGCTTATCCTCACGTATGGTTAAAGAGTTTGTAAACGCATTTCTAATCACCGTAGACTGGAGATCGCTCGTCTTGTCAACGAAGACTTGAGCACGCTCATAACGGTTTACCGTAGATTAGAGCACTGTGCCACTGGGCCTGTGGTCGCCACATACTTTCTTATCCTCATGTATGGTTAAAGAGTTTGTAAACGCATTCCTAATCGCGTGTAGATCTGATAAAGATAAGACACGGCATCCTCCCTCCAACATCTACATAATTTATATTGTATAAATAGCCTTGTAAGGTTTAGATAATAAGTTAGTCACAATGTAGTCACTGTAAATATACAACATCACACAAGGAGACGCAGTCGTTTTTTACTATCGCCATGGAACCCTCCATCGCCACAACCTCTCATACGTCGACCACGGGAACACCTATTTAATTATAAAAATAAAAAAAGCCAGCAAGACATACATTTGGGGTAAATTAATAGATACAAACTCGAGGCTATAGGATCTATCCACATCACAGACGTACCTATAATAAGAAGATTTACATCTATATCCATTTATGATGTAACAAGGCTATTAGCGGTTGAAATAAAAGGACATTCTAATAAGTACTTTACTTTTTACTAAGCAGACACAATTATTTTTCTCTTAATATCTTATTATATTTGTTTATTTCAGGAAACACAATCTACAGCATGGTAAATTACGTAGACGGTATTATACCTATTAGGTTTAGCTAAGCTATAATAGGATAGGAATAGCAATAAAAAATAATACGTACACAGAATACGAGGACTACGCTGAGACAAATAATAAGTTTCGACGGCATTTTTAGTTTTCACAGCTCACCTAAATAATACTTCAGTTTTATTTGAACAGTAAAGTTTTTTATACCTGCATTATTTGCATCATGAATTCGTGACCCAATTTGTAATGCAATAATGCCTAATAATGTTTCACCTTATCTATATAAACCTTTAAGAACGTGTTCATTATGTATATTTGTAATAATTATGTGCTAATAACTAAGTCATTGTGATGAAATATTTATTCTAGTCCTACTAACACGGTGATAACAATAATAATGCAATAAAATGTTAAATGAGAAGCTCGATGGCGCAGTAGTTAACGCGCCCGGTCTGCGAGCAACTTTCGCAAAGGCCGGTCATCGGATGGGTGACCAAAAATTTATCATCTCGAGCTCCTCCGTGCTTCGGAAGGCACGTAAAGCCGTTGGTCCCGGCTGCATTAGCATGCAGTCGTTAACAGCCACCAATCCGCACTGGGCCCGCGTGGTGGTTTATGGCCCGTTCTCCCTATCCATCCATAGGGAAGGCTCGTGCCCCAGCAATGGGGACATAAAATGAGCTGATGATGAAAATGTTAAATAGCATTAATAAATTAATAAATTGATTTAATTTAATCAAAATTAAAAAAATAACTATATCTGGGTGACCGGTACAAAATCCACGAGCTTTGTCCGATCCTTTAAATGCCACTACACATTTTACAGAATACACTAATGCACACTCGGTTAGGCCCAAGATACCGTACTCATAGAAGGTACTCATAGGTCGGGCCACCCCAGAATACTGTTGCCCACCTCAGGATGTTGGGTTACCGATTCGAAATTCTAGGCTGGAGATTTAAATAACTTCACACAAAAAACATTTCAATCAAATACATAGTTTACAAGCGGTTTCCATTTTGTTACTTTCAAGTCAACAACAAAAATAATTAAATTCACAAATACACAACGTACCTACCTACTAAGTATAAATTGATCCAAGCTGCAATTGTAATTTCAGTCAGCTCAGCCGGATGCGAACGGAGCTTTTCAGCAATGCGGAGAATTAAGACGTGGCTGAGGTCAACCATGGAAGAATAGAGGTTCTCAAGCACTACTCTTCTCCATATAGAAAAAAAGTGTATCGGCTGCCGGGAAGGCAAAGCCTTAAGAAGTATTAAGGAGCTGAGGAGTATTATATATAGTAATAATGATGATATGTGGGACTTACTTGGCGAGCTGCCGTTGACGGCGTAGCCACGACACGACTGTCGTGGTGATGGAGCTGAGTTGGTTGAAGTCGCTTATTATTTCGCGCACACACACACACACACACACACGCGCACACGCACTTTATGAAGGGGTGTACCGGCCGGTAGGCAATTTACGAGTACTTCTAGAAGGTTCTTGAGCGGAGGGCTGATGGTATAATTATATTTTATTTTTATTTATTTTTATTGGTACAGGCATAATAACAATTAACTGACGGTTGTTACGTATTATAAAAAGATTTACATTCTAGATTTGGCAAGTCAATTAATCTAAAAAAATATGCACAACATTAAAAAGTACTAAAAATAGATTTAACAAAAAAGAACAAACACGATATGATTAATACTTGAATCTTAACTAAAAATAAACACATGCATGCATACAAGACTTATAAGGTTAAGACTAAGTTCTTAAACTGTTGAAAATTTTGATGGAATAGGTCAAAATCGGAGCCAAGATAATGATATGCATGATATTTCTATATGGCTGATCGAATCGGTTTGTGCTGACCGACGCGACGTCATGGGCGGGCCGATCGTTGAGAACTTAGTGCACCGAAATGCACGCCGCACGTCCTTGGGGCTGAGTGAAGGTCGCGCGGTCCAATCAACACATTCGCTCCGCGCCGTCGGCTTGTGCGGCGTATCTTTTATTTGAATGAGTGAACAGCGAATGAGACCGTCGCGTTTCTGGCGCAAACATCCTGGGGGGCCTGAGGTAGACCCTCCTCTTGAGCTGAATCCAATGGCAACCTGGCTATCTTGAGCACAGGTCTGCGTAGATGTCCATGAGCTGTGTCCAGATCCACAACTCTTATCACTCCATCCTTGCCAGGTATTGTGCGGGCAATTCGACCCAGTTTCCATTGGAGCGGTGGCAGGCCATCGTCTTTGATCAGTACGAGTTTGCCGACTTGAGGAGGTGAGGAGGGGGATCTGGCCTACAGTATCCAAAAGCGCTGAGAAAGAGCCTGTATGAGCTGAAAACGTCTATGAGCGGATAATGGCCTGTCATCAAAGGACGGCTCGGGCAGAGCTGTGAGCGGACGGCCAATAATAAAATGACCAGCAGTTAAGGGTTCAAAGGCCGACGGTCGGACGAAATTGGGCAGAGGGGTCTAGAGTTGAGTACAGCTTCGATTCGTGCCAGAAATGTGCTGAATTCCTCAAAAGTAAGGTGTTGTTCACCAACCCCGCGATAGAGCAGTTGCTTTGTTGATTTTATGTTGATTTCATGTAACGCGCCGAACCATGGTCCCTTATTAGGGACATTTAGTAACCACGTAATGTGCTGACCAGCGAGCTTGCGCGCAATCACATCATTATTTGAAACGATAAAATTTTGTACTTGAGTGAGCTGATTCCGAGCGCTTACATTATTGGTACCGCAGTCTGAGCGGATGAGAACCGGGGGGCACCACGGCGTGCGATAAAACGTTGCAACGTCGCAAGAAAGGCTTCCGTGGTAAGAGCAGAGACGGCCTCCAAATAAACGGCCTTCGTTGAGTGGCAAACGAATATACAAAAGTAAGCTTTTAAAAGTTTAGCGTTACGTAGAGTACTAGATTTTACGAGGAATGGGCCGGCAGAGTCGGTTGAGACTTGACCAAATATGGGCTGAGGCGTGACTCTATCCGCTGGCAAATCGGCCATGAGGGGGGGCTTGCGGTTGAGCCCGGCATCGAAAGCACCTAATGCATTTAAAGTGTGTAAAGTGTCAGCGCCTGGGTAGCAGTGGATTTTGTGGTAGTGGTCGACGATGAGGTCCACAAGTGGGCTAGAGGTGAAAAGTATGAGCGGATGCTGAGCGTCATATCTGATAGACGCATGGGAAAGGCGTCCACCAACTCTCAGGAGTTTGTCTTTAATGAAAGGTGAAAGCCGCTGGAGTCTGACGGAGCAAGTTTTGTTAGTTTGGAGGCGATGAATATCCTCTGCAAACTCATTGTGCTGAATATTGCGTATCCAGTAAAGAAGGGCCTCCCTCCGTTCACTGACGGACAAGGGGCCTGAACGCCGTGAATTTGGGTTGTGTGTACAATTATAAATAAATCGCCTTATGCAAGCTGTCACTCCGACGAGCTTATCAAGTGAGCTGAATCGAGTAGCACATCAAAATCCAGACCGGGTATCGTTATTGTGACGGAATGTGTTTAGGCTTAAGGCCTGGTAGGGCATGATGGCCCAGGGTTGAGGGCATCGTAGGCCATGTTTCACAAGGCTGTTTGAGTTTGATTCATGTGTGTGTTGATTTCCAACTCCTGTAATTTTTTAGGATGGGTTTAGATGGCAGGTTCAAAATTCGTGCCATGCGTGAAGTTATTAAAGTTAGCATACTACCACAGTCTAATAATGCTCTGACTGTGTGAAGATGGCCATGTCCATCTGCGATTCTTAGTGATACAGTTGGCAACAAAATGGGTGTGCCGGCGGGCACAGAGTGGGGTGTGTATGAGCTGAGTGTGTATGAGCTGAGTGTTCCTTCTCGCTAGGGTGTTCCGTAATTGTTGGTAGAGTCATAGTTGCTGACGGCGTTCGCGGGGCCTACTCGGCGAGCTGGGTGGGCTGATGTTGTGAGCGGAGGTGGCAGTCAACGTATGTGGCAGTCCATGTATCCGCCCATGCGATACAGTGTATCGCATGGGCGGATACATGCTGCCTGCTGTGTACCTGACGCTACTTCGGCTGCTCCCTCAGGTTTGGGGGAAGCAGATGGGCTGATAAGTGGGCTGAGAGCACTGGGTCGTCTGGGCTGTGGAGGGATGTGTGGTGTTCAGAGTTTCCACACTCTTTTCATGTCCTTATTGACTTGCACTCGTTCTCGTAATGTGGGCCGAGGCAGCCCTTGCAGCGTTTGTGTGCCTGTACAAAGTCCCATCGGCCTTGTGTTGGCTGGGCATTGTACCGTGAGCACGCCAAATCTATGCCCTTTGGCTCTGCAGTAGGGGCAATAAGGCGCCGAGTTTGGTGATGACGTGTGGTTCGGCTGAAACGCAGAGTAGACTGGCATGTGCTGACTATGTGCTGGCGAGGGAAATGGGCGGGGACGCATAGGTTGTATTGGGCGGAACTGTTGGTAAGCGGGCTGATCATAGCCAAGGTGAGGCGATGGAGCGGAGGAGCGGACACGGGAAGAACCATGACTAAGTATTTTTATGTGGCTAACCTAACTTAGTATTACGACTAAGGTCCAAAGTCAGTATGTTCGGAGCTGTTCGGAGTATGTACTACAAATTACACTGCCATAAAAGTAATCTTAATTTAATCAATTTAATGATTATATTCTTGTCTTTACAGACGCCTGCACATCAACCTATCCAAAACTGTAAAATTTCTTCAATAAATGTTCAACCGTATTCGTTGTTTATAAAGTTCAAATTCTATGTATTACTAAACTATTACTAAATTACCGTTCTTACTAGATTTTCTGGGGCGCTTGAGTCGGATAATAAGGTTCTAACCTACTTAGTGTGTTATATTATAATAACACCTCTAAAAGTATTTTAAAGATATACCCTAATTTGATAGTACTTTTAAAGTTTCATTTACAACCACACACAAACGCCTGGGCGGTTTAAATGGCTCGCCTCCAAAGAACTTGGGTTCTGGCCGTTCCGGGCCGCGGCCGGCCGCTATCGCCAGCATCATTATTGACATGAATATACAAAAAATTCATAAAAAAAATAGTAATTCCAGAGAGTTCTTAAATTACTTAATTATTCTTACATTAATCAAATAAAGATTTAGTCTAATTGATTTATGTAAAAATCTTTACTTCGGTATAAAAGTAGTTATACTTTTAACTAATGATAAAAACAATAAATTTCTATCAAGTTTTTATAAAGTTTCATAAAACTTATATAAGCAGTTATAAATCTACAAAGAAAACTACTAAGCTTAAGTTATTTTTTTGACTGAAGTATATCACCAACAAGGGAAAAAATAATCGGATACCGAGCTGTACCTATACCACAGATTAGGTAATAGTTACTTCGCCTATACATTAGCTAGATCCCCTTGCCTCTCTCAAATGGAACAAGATAATAAAAAAAACCGAACCACTAGTTTCTGCGCTGACAGATGGCGCTTTGTTTTGAAGCGTAAAATCTTGACAGATGCGCATAGCAGTAAACGCCTCAGAAAAAGTTTTTTTTATCGGATTTTGCATTGAACATTGCGATTTATTCAACTTGTTCGTGTATTTGGTGATTAAAAGAAGTGTTTCGTTTTCAATTAGTGTGTGCACTTTGCAGTTACGCCTTTTCTTACATAGAGATAAATCGTGTAAATAACTGCACCGCAGTTCTTTCCTCTCTGTATTAATTTAATTTGATTTGATTGATTGACATTGATTACGGACCTTTGTTACGGTTTCTTATCAATTACAATAAACAGTTCTTTATACTTCAAAACACAAGAAAGCATACTTCTTTTGCCACACTCATTACTTTCGGTGAAATTTGGCTGCTAAGACTTTTGTTTAAACTATATTTTTTATTGAGCGAAACCTTCAACTGCTGGCACTGGCAACCGGCTCTTAAATTATGTAAGTATATTAGCTGTCTTTTCTGACTATTTACAATCCAACTATTCTACTGCATTGTAATATATTAAAGTAGTATATTTTATATTGATTATCTCTAAATAAGGGTTTTAATGCTACTACCTAGGTGAAGAATTAATTTTATATTCAAAAGAGAGAAACAATAATCTTTCAGTTTGCTCTAAACACTGTGTAAATTGCTAAACTGAAGCTATACATATTATGTTCATAGTAGGTATATTTGAATTAAGTTTATTATGTCTTGTGGTCGGATTGTTGGTTGGAGTGTCTGGTAATGGCACTTCCTGCAAAGCAACAACTGAGAACAATTTCCAGTAGGTTTGTGATGGGACACACAGCACACCCATTTGAGAATGCCTGCTTAGGTAGGCTATCATTGTGGTAGCGTTGTATGTGCGATGCCTAGAGTTCAAGAGTGGTATCACTTACTTTGTAGCCTTTATTGTCTGACTCTTATTGACTTTACATTTATTTTTCTGTCAGCACTATGTTGACAGGCTGTCCCTAGATATTGGTATCCTCCAGGGCATTCCACTTGTCCCAATCACTAACATCTGTTCTCCATCCCTTGGACAAGTAAGTTATCTTCCCTGTACTCTTGGAGGTTGACTTGTTGCAAATCCATTAAATATCCACTTTTATAAAATATAACATATATTTTACCTCGGTCTGTTAAAGTCTGGCAGTCTGAAGAACTTCAAAGCATAGATACTAAAAGGTTTTGTGAGAGCTGCAATATGTTTAATATTAATAATATTTAAAATAGTTCTTGTTTATCAGTTACAAGTAATGGAGTATTTTCTTTTAGTATTTTTAGTTATGACAAATTAGAATAAATATTATTAACGGGGTTATTACCATGTTTTTTGTTGTGTTTGAGTATCCAATATTTCGGAACAGTTGCATACGCCATCATCACTGATGTACTGAAGTGTGCATGACCACATGCAAATGTGCCAAAATATTGGATACTCAGACAAAACAAAAAACATGGTAATAACCTTGTTAATAATATTTATTCTAATGTAAGCGACCATGATATTTTAAAAAGTTAATTATTAGTTGTTTTTTTACTTAAACAGCATTTTTAACAGCATTTTCATTTGTTTGTTAGACATGAAATGTGTCTGAAACTATGCATTGTTTGAAAACAAAACCAATTAAGAAATAAAACATAAAATGGCAGGCTCTGACTTAAACATTATTCTTTATGGTATATGTTCGCCTGGGGACTGACAACTAACCCTGGGCAAGGCTTATCACAATAGCGTTACCTAGAGTTGATTAAAAACAAGATACATAAATAAAATGAAACTGTACATAATGATATGATATTGAATGTGAAGTTGTTTACATTGTATTCTGATTTCAGACTTATCTGTACTTTAAAGGTTATCATTACAGCTGCTATCTGTGTTATGTTTTCTCTTTATTTACCAGACACTATCATACTGCAAAAGTATGGGTGCACACTAACA
The DNA here is from genome assembly GCA_963082485.1 of Eudonia mercurella. Lineage (NCBI taxonomy): Eukaryota > Metazoa > Arthropoda > Insecta > Lepidoptera > Crambidae > Eudonia > Eudonia mercurella. Next base: position 7,681,798 of record OY720025.1, read on the forward strand.
CAGCTATCAAGAGAAATATTTATTTTAATTCTGTCACTTGTTTAGGTACAAAGTGTTTAAAATTAAACAGACAATGACAAATCTCTTATAGAAATATCTATGTAATCAGGTTATACTAAATTTACTGGAGTACTTATTAATAAATCAAACCTTTTTGGGGTTCAATACCTCATATACAATCTGCATTAAATTAAGGAAGGCAACATAAGTGGTCATAAATATTATGTCATTCGAGAAAAACAAACTAAGATTGTGCAAGGTAACTCCAAAAATGAATGGAGAATAGAGACACTCTTCTTTAGTGTTACTGCTCGATAATCCACTATCGATAGTAAGGCCTTTTTATAAATAAATTATATATAATAAAATTATCGATTTTTCAGCAACACTGCTCTTTATTACAAAGATATAGATTAGGTTGGGGAACAAGTTTCTTCGCATTTTTTAAGAAAATTCAAAACATTTTTTAATACTTATAGATTATTTACATTTAACTAAAGTATGTAGGTGCCATTTTGTTCGATAAATGTTTGCCATCTTGTAGGTAGAGACATGATCCCATTGCTATAGAAATTTTGGGGCTTCTGATCAAAATACCGCGACAAGTGGTTTTGGTAGTCCTCGTGATGTTAACCTGACACTACCTAAAGAATTCTGAAGAGACCGAAACAGGTGGAAATCTGAAGGTGCAAGGTCAGGACTATATGGCGGATGCATTAACACCTCCCAGCCAAACTCTCTTCATTTTTGCTGAGTGGCTAAAGATGTGTGAGGTCTAGCATTATCATGATGAAAAACCCCTTCTGATGAATAATTCCGGCCGCTTTCTCTCAACTTCTTGCTTTAGCCTGTCCATTGAAGCGGAGCGAGGCTGGGGTGCGGAGAAGCGGAGAAATATTAACCAATAGGATTGCATTAAATCTCCTCTCTATCATCCTATTGGTTAATATTTCTTCGCGTCTCCGCACCGCAGCCTCGCTCCGCTTCAATGGACATGCAGCCTAAATCTCATCAGTTGTTCGCAGTAGAGTTCAGAATCGATGGTCCTGCCTGGTGGTAACAGCTCATAATGAATAATGCCCTTCCAATCCCACCACACACACAGCATCACCTTGTTGCGAGTTAACCCGGGTTTCGCCACAGTCTGTGAAGCCTGACCGGCCTTTGACCACGACCTTTTTCGCACGTTCTTGTACGTACGCACTCTTCTTCACCAGTTATCAGCTTCTTCAAAGATGGTTCGGTTTCATTACATCGTAATAAAGAATCACAAATGAGTACACGGTTCATTAGGTTTCTTTCAGTGAGCTCGTGAGGTACCCAAATATCGAGCTATTTTGTGTACCCAGTTTTTTTCAAATGCGCCAAAACTGTTTTGTGGTCAATTCTGGGAATTCTTCAGCTACGTTGTAACTACTGATATGACAGTCTTGCTCCACTTTTTTAAAAATGGCATCCATTTTATCCGTAATAGAGCGACCAGAGCGATGTGCATCTTTGACATCAAAATTTCTGGATTGAAAACGCTTAAACCAAATTTGTGCTACTCTCACAGACACTGCGCTAAGTCCATAAACATCGCAAATTTTTTTCGCGGTTTGCGTTGCATTTTTACCTTTTTTGTAGTAAATTTTTAAAATGTATCGAATTTACATTAAGTACAATTTGACAGTAAGAAAAACCAATGAAAATCACACATTTTCCTAATTTGAATTTCGAATTATCTTTTTAAAATTTTAACTTTTAATGATACCAAAACCAGCCAGATACAAATAATATAGCCAAAGAGATTTTATTACAAGTTCATACATACTATATGCGAAAAGACTTAACCCCAACCTAATATATCCAGTTACCATATCTATATCCGCCTAATATATCCCAATCAATAAGATCTAATACTTACACACATACTTCTTAATATCCTTTAAAATCACGAGAATCGCGCTTAGATATCGTGTGAGGATATCCATATCCGCTTAATATATCCGGCCTAATAAGATCATTACAGTCTCCATTTATTATTTCCTTCACTTCACCGTTTGTAGAACGTAGTAGGCGCTCTCGTACACTCCTTGTAGTAAATTCTTTCATGAGCGTATCGCTTCACAGCAACTGAGTATCTGGAGTTGGCAGATTGGTGATTGGATATAAAGGATATATATGCTAAAAATCAAAAAGGAAAATGAAGTTGATTCGAGTTTTCAACTACAATAGAATTGCGACAGTATTTCACTTGAGAACCTGCCACATTTAGAAGCACGGCACTTATAACTTCCTTTCCAAAAAAAAACTAAGAATTTTAGGAAAGAAAAAGACGATTCTGAGAGCGGCGGCAGTGTGAAATTCTTATATTTTCAAATAGCATTTTAACTACATTTACAACCCAGTCTGATGGCAAGCTAAGGTACTCGTACATCACAGCTGGCTATTGCCCTGCAAGAGGGGAAAAACAGGGTCCCAGATAATCTGGCCTTGGTCTCATCCGATATTCGTATAAACGATTTCATCCGTCGAAAAATAAGTGTATAGTACATCTCGGTTGTGTATTGTACTTTGCTGAATTTTCTTCGCGATCGGTACGTTGAAGAGTATGAACGAAGGTTTTACGAAGTTTCCACAGTCTCTCGCTCAGTTGAATTTACTCTTTCTCTTTGTAAGCATAGATTTACTTTGTTATATAAATGAGGCGTATGGTTTATAACTTTTTGGGGTATGCATGCTTGCTTGCTACCAGAAAAGAGGATAAGAAGGTACCTAGTATGAAGAAGAAGATGGTTTCGTAGATTTATGCTTTGGAGTGCTCAGTCGTAAAAAAACGCCTTTTTGATGTTTATCCCGTTTTGTAACTTTTAAGACGCTGTATTTCTGAAACCCTACCTCAACCTGGCAGTTGGTAAGGAAACAATTACAAACAAATTCTTAATAACTCAAGGGTTTGAGCCCTAATCATAAACCGTTACATCTCTCCTATGAAAGAGGTTTACAAAGTTTACTCAAGTCAAGATTAAAAAAAGCCATCCATCCATATTGTATCCAGTTCCGGTCACTTGTCCTGAAAAAAAGTGAGTGCACAAATCTAGAGTCTATACACTAGTATAAGAATACCAGACCAGTTAAAGAACGTGTGTTAGTTTTGATCTGGCGTACCTGAACTCCTCAGATCATACTGGACGGTCCTTGCGAACGATTAGTTTGCACTCTTGCACAGCCTGACGATGACGACCTATTCGGAAAATGTAAATAAATTAGGAGAGTTTGTACCCAAAGCCAAATACAAATAGACGAAGCATTTCCCGTAAAACAGGTTCATCCCTTGCTCGCTACGTGTCTATTATAGTTGATGTCCAACTGCTATATTCCACGCTTTGCGGAATTGCGAGCCGTGGTTGACCTAGTTCAGTAGATTCTCGGAAAACAGCAATAGTAGGTTTCATCGGAATGTACATATTAATATGCTACAAGATATAGGTAACGGACATTGGTACAGTTTATAATATGCAATATCTCTGGTGTTACGTGAACTGAACAGGGGGTCGACCGCCTAACTCTCTCGCTTTCGATCGCTTTGAAGGCGAGGCGAGGAGGAGGCGTCATCTTGTCATTTCGAAAGCAATATGAAAGCAATATCGAAAGCTATAGCCTATAGCTTTCGATATTATTCGATATTATATTTCGATATTATATTAGAAAACGAGGCGAGGGTCTCGCTTTCAAAGCGATCGAAAGCGAGAGTGTTAGACGGTTGGGGGGCTGGGTGCCTAGTGTGAGTTTCATTCGCCATTCGATCACGGCAAAACTGTACTCTTCTCGTATGTCGCGAGGAGGCGCTGCTTCAATGCCATACTAATTTTCGTTTTCGTAAACGTAGTCGAATGAATACGGATAGTAAACAAAACTCACACTAGGCAGTCAGGAAGTTGTATGTTGATGAAGTCATTACCTTTAAGACTTCATTGAATTGAAGAAATGTCTATGCAAGGCGCAACAATATAGTGTTGAACGCTTAGTAATTTTTGGCTTGACCTTGATACTAAACTTTTGTTCTAGCAGTACAACTATAATATTATTTATTTTGTTAATTACATATTAACACATTAAAATAGTGTACCGTGAAAATGCTTTCGTCCTATTAATTAAGTTCCAGTAAGTTTATTTTAAAACTAGATTTATTGGTTTTATGTAATTTATTATAGTTTGCTATTTCTAAAAACAATCTGTATTAATATAAGAAATTACCACCGAAAGTGCCTAACCATCATTTCAATCTGTTGAAATTGGATTGTTAGCGCAGGTACTGGCATGCCTTCTCTTTGCAGACCGCACCAATTCTATAGTGAGATGTAGTGATTTCTCAATGAACTTAGAACTGAAGAGCACTAAGATTAGTGTGGCATTTTTCTATGCCATTGTGTAAAATAATCTCAATAATGGTAAAAATATCACTTAGATCGCTCTGGTTTTGACGTCGTCAATTGGGTTATATATTTTTTTGAAAGGTCAAAAATGACGTCAAGCCTCTCGAACAATTTGTTCCACGCTTCGAAAACATCAATGTCTGCAATCTTCATCGCGTCTCGTAAGTGTGATAGGGATCGTAAATTCGATCATTTTTGTGGAACCACCCATTTATTGGTAAGACCGAATAGAGAAGTTGTGTGGACGCAAGCCCGACATGAGCTTTAACCAATTGTAGATAAAAGAGATATTAGATTTAATTATAAATAAAGATTCTTTTGATTTCTAAATGTACACACGGCGGCAGATCAACCTACCCAAACCTGTCAAATTTCTCCAATGAATCCTTATTAGCAAACTATAAAGTTCAAAATTGATTGTATAAATTTGACAGTTGAAAAATAAAAAGTTATTATTATCACCAGTTATTATTATCCTTCTAAGTATAATCGTTAAAGCTTTTATAGACACTATGCAAAACACACGGATTGCACTTCAAAAACAAATGTAGCAAGCACCTATGTACAAAAAAACTTTTTAAATACGTTGGTTGGTTCATCCTACCACACGTCATTGTGTTGTAGGTACTTTGTTACTAGACGGATTGTGTACCCTGTTTGTAAGTCGCGGAGGAAAGAGCTTTTTATTTTATAATTGCTAAATAATCTTTTTTTATCTAATTAGTTTAACGGTTTCACGTCTCCTATTTGTTTCAAAAAGGTTGGCAGCTTTGATGGTATGGCAGCACTTTAATGGTAGTTAATATATCGTAATATACATCTATTATCTATGGCGCTCATTGGGAGAGGCCTATGTCCAGCAGTGGACTAAGATGGGCCGATGATGATGATGAATATACATCTATTAATTAAAATCCCCACCTATTCTGTTTTGTTTCTGATTAAAAATATGTACACACAAAAAATAGTTTTGTAATAACGGACTTATATCTTAGTTTAAAAAAATGTAAGATTAGGTAGCTGTCATTTTTTTAAATATTTGACGATGTTGAAGGTCTTCGCTTTCATCTCACCTGATGGGAATCGACGATAAGCCCATTTCACGTGGAATCTATCATCAACTACTAAGGACTGGCAGTAGCCAGTAGGCTATCTTATCTCTTAACTGTCGGAGCGGAACACATGAATGCTACTGAAATTGCTTGTTATGATGGCGGCAGGTTTAGATAATAAAAATTGTGATTGATCTATCACGCACTATCACGCACACATTTCTTAACACCTGTTAAAAGTACCTACTTTGTCAGTACAAAATCTAACGACACGAAAGAGATTGGGGCAGTCCCCACTGCAAGATAATTGTCCTGAAAATTATCCGAAATAAAATTAACGATCTTCTCTGCTAGCTCCTTTGTCCAACAGGTTCTATAATAAATACATACGTTATACATATTATTGTTAGACTTTTTTTGTTATTTAGTGTAGACAATGGGGTCTAGCCCATTTCTTCAGTCTTCAGTTATTTTTACGGAATTTGAAACGCAGACACATTTCACGTGAGGTGATTGTGCTACTGAGAATAATAATTAATATGATATAGAAAATCTCTTTCGTGTCGTTTCTTTTACAATTATCAATGATTTTATTAATTATTCTAATTTACAAACTACAAATATCTAATTAATCAATTCTCTTGTACACACTCATCACATTTACGGTTTTTATTTCATAAATAACTAATAAAAAATAGCTAATGCAATCATTTATAACTTATTTACTTTCAAGCTAAGTAAAAATTCCATTATGTCTTTGCCGACCCGGTGATAATACTGGTGACATACATTACAAATATAACATTACCACAACAAGTCAATGGACTTGGACACTTTGACTTTGCTAAACATTTTTTTTATCTCATACTTCACATTTTTTAGCTACGTTATTAACATCATGTAAGTAAGTACCTACAATAACTACAAAGGCAATCAATTACATTGAAAACCATACCGCCTTCTAGTTCAATCTCTATCTTTACCTAATTTAATTTATTCTAATTTATTTTGTATGGTTTTACGATACATTGTAATGGAATAGGTGTCGGGAAACTGTGATTATGTAGAGGCGTGGTAGGGTGTCAGCCCCCACTGGGCGCCAATGTCGCGCTGGCCCCTCCCCCCTCCCCCCACTCGGGCCGCACGCGCCCCCGCCGCGCCAACCTCCGAATCAGTAGCAAGCTTCTAGCCTTCCAAGCAGGCAGTGCGCGTCATGCCTCTGCACGACCCGTCTGCGCTCCACGCAAATCTCGCACTTCCTCGGTTCGTTGCATCGATGCATGGACCGCACTAAATAGATGCTTATCCGCACACCATCATTCATCACTCATGATTATAATTTTGTCAGCATTCGACATAACTTTCATCCACTGATTTCATTAGGGTAATTAGGAAGTGTTAGATTCACTGAGATGCTATGTGGTATCATTAGGTTCATTATCACGCATTGTGTTGGGTCAGCCGGTCAAGTCATCCATGTCGCACTGTATTCGTTTCATTGTTAGAACTGTTAGCAGTTGTCATTATAGAGCCAGTATAGTGGCAAAATTTTAATATTTTTTTGATAGTGTGCTACGGCGAAATATGAGTTCGGTTAATGTAAAAAAGTTAAGTCTAAGTGAGTAAAGTTCTTTAACCATTTGATGCCAGACGAATATTGTATTCCTTTATCGTATTTATGTGGTTTGTCGACTGCCATAAATAGCAGCAGACGTTATCGTTAATCTAATGACTTCCGAGTGGTGATAATGCTAATTAAACAATTCCTCCTTGATCTCTAGGTTAAGCTTATTGTTAACACTTTTATGTGTATGTTTCCACAAAAGTAATGTAAACAGTTTTATTTTAAAAGTAACAATCGGTTAACGAAAAAGAGGTCATATCGTTGGATTTTTATCGTTTCTCGTGAGTACTCTACAATACATTTTTTGTACGTACGCCACTGTTTATATGCCTTGATAGTGAGACAAAGGTAGTTCGCAAAATGTGTAGCTAGTCCTTAGTCACCACCTAACAAATTCCACGGTAAAAATTGGCGTTATTATCGGCCAAAATACAGCGCTCAACTATATTAAAAAAATAGTTGTTTAAAATTCAAGTCTAGTTAAAACGTACAGTATAATAACAAATATCGCTGAGGTCAACATACCGTTGGTGTTTTGTTGACAGGCGAGTTCAAAGTGTCAGTAACAGCTGATCGCGAGCCCCGCGTTGGGCGCCATTAGCCGCTGAGCAGGCGCGGCGCGGCAGCAAGGTCGCTCCGGCGGTATCGAGCGGCACCGGTCAAATATTTAACGAGCTATACCCGTCCGGGCACTTACTCCGATCACTACAAATCACCTTCGTTTGTTTACTTTCAAATACTCTGTAGCTTATGAAAAAAATTTACTTTATAGGTGTGTAATTGTGTAGTGACATGATTGCAATCTTCTTGACACGACGGACGTTTAGAGCGTTGTGTGCAGCACAGTGTGAATCTTTTGTTCATTCTCGCACTCCCGTCCGTTTCCGCTTCGTTTATTGCGTCTTTTTCCCGGTAAAAGCTGAGATGGCGTCATTAGTATTCTACATGTATGGTAAACCTATGCCTTGGCTTAGGTTTTGTTGAGACTATTTAACATAAAAACTCACTTTTTTAATTATAATATTAGCGTCTCTTTCGCTATTGATTAATTTACGGCTCTTGCGTTCTTTACAAGTTTGATCGATTTACTAGAGTTTATACGGTACTTTTGCAATATTATTTGACGATTAGGTTGATTGATATATTGTCTGATTGCATTTTTATTATTGTCACGTGTCAGACTATAGGATTTTTTTTAGTGACGAACTGTCTAACATGAACATGTAAATTTTCTTACAAAAGAAAGGTAGGATAGCGTTTATTGACTGACAGGTAGGTCAGCTTGCTCGAGGAAATTAATGTGTACGTGCCTGCCGATGTATTGGGGACAGTACTCCGGATATTGTCCTGTTCGAAACTAGGCCGACGCGCCGAGGCCTATTTTATATACCGTTATTTTCCAATAACACGAAAAACGTTCCAGTAAGCCTTATAATATGTACAGTTAGATATATTCAAAATCCACTATTAACAACGATTTACGAGTATCTCTTTGAATGAATGGGTCGAACGAAGTGCTACTGAAAGAGGGAAACCAAAGCAGGCCCTTCTAAGATAAGATCTCATTTAAAAAACTTGTAGGGTCTTTTTACGTTTTAATATTCCTATGTCTTAAAAAACATAAACATTGGGATATTAGGACATGGGTGAAGGTCACGAGGGAGTCCAACCAAGAGCTTGCATAGGGCTTGTCGTCAAGGTTACGGGTGGGTACGATCAGCTGGACTTACGTAAGGTGCGAGGGGCGGGCGGCGCCGCGGGGGGCGGATGGAAGTTAGGGCCGATCGATAGCTGCTTTTGCTTCTTGCTATCACCCTACCATTTGTGTATTTTCTCTGGTAACGATACTATGGTATCCGTGTTTTAGCAGAAACAAATTCACCAATTTGCCAAAAAACAGAATTGCATAGATCGTGTGATAGAGTTGAATATGAGATGGGTAAATGTCTGTAACAAGTGACTACTTAACTAAGGTTCATGTAGAGTTTATATTATAGTTATTATATAAATTGCAAAAGTTACGGTTCGTTGTTTATAGGGCATTGTTTACAAATTTGATGATCGGGAAAACAGCTTACTTCAGCTTACACGCAAAAGAACTAATGTGTGTTCACCAACCCATTGGGCGCTCATTTCTTAACAGATAGGTACGTAAAAGAAATAAGACATAATTTTATGTATCCTAGTAATATGATTAACTAATGATATAAAACTGTTTTTACCCATGCCGAAGAGTATTATTGGTTTTACAAGCAATAATAACAAAAACCAAGATATTTACATTTTCTAATACAACAGCTAGATTTTATTAATTAATATTAAGATGAAAGTGCTTCATTGACCTAAAGGTATTTAATATTTCTTCCTGAAAACAGTAGACGAAATAAGTATGACAAGAAATCTCGTGTACTTATATTTTTGTGTTTTTGCAATGACACGAACTCCTTGCATATCAGGCGATCTTTGGGGGGCTGTTATCATTCACCAGAATCAGCGGGCGAAGAATCGCGGCTCGTTGCGTGAAGTGTTTCGCTTGTTGACCTGACATTTGGTTGCTCCTCCATCCGCAAGTCACGGCATCGCAACGATAAAACTCAGGTCGCTTATCGATTTCCCTTTGGCTTGAATCAGTTATGGTAACGTTAAATTAGGCCAAGGTCTGAATCTGCCACTACCTAGTATGCAAATACGGGATTTTGCTGCATATAAATGTTATATTATTCAGTGGCATCTGCTGGATATAATATCAACATTGTTCAAAAGGTTTGCGAGAATATTTTGTGAACAAGATATCTCCAATGTTATATTTTTTAAATAGTGACTGTTTTTTACGTTGCCCGGGGGAGAAACTGATATTGTCACACGTGTGCAAATTGTTTGACATGCATGATTTCTCCGAAGCCATTATATAACGTTTCGTACGAGTATCTTTATGAAATCGAATATCGAAACAGGATTTTATTCCCGGCACATTTGTACGCTAGGTATCGTAAGGGAAAAGGTATTTATTTTTTTATGCGAGACCTCATTTCACGTTAAAAGATAAACTGTGTCAAGGACTAAAAAGTTCGGAACACGTTTTTAATGGTTCACAGTGAACTAAGCTAACTGCTGTCTATAAGTTAGGTGTCTGGCGTAAAATATAAACTACCTTCATGTGAATACTTCATTTAGGTATTTGTATCTTACCTCAATAGCCTAGGTTGATAAATATGCCTAGATAAATTCTAGGTTGGATAAATTGTTACCTGGCCCGGGATGCCAGGAGGTTCGGGTTTTAAGACAGCTCGTCGATTATTTAGACACTTTTTCTGTATTGAAATGTAGTTTTGCAATAAAACTGCTACTTTTAAAAATATAAAATTATTTATTAACGGGATTCTTACCATGTTTATTATTTACTAAGTAGCTGACCCGACAGACTTCGTACTGCTTTGACAGTTTCCATCATTGAGTTAAATATATATCAATGGTTTCCATGACAACAAAACAAACAAATCATTTTGTATTGGAAAATTAAATTGTCGTTTTTAGTATTTTATTTAATATATTTTTTTAATATAGCCTATGTTACTCAGCGCTAATATAGCATTCTAATGGTGAAAGAATTTTTTAAATCGGTCTAGTAGTTTTTGAGTTTATTCGTGGCAAACATACATACATACATACATACATACATACATACATACATACATACATACATACATACATACATACATACATACATACATACATACATACATACATACATACATACATACATACATACATACATACATATATACATACATACATACATACATACATACAAAAATACAAAGGTAAGAATCCCGCTAATAATTACTCTATTGCAAGTGACCATGATAGTTTAAATAGTTATATAAAATTATTTGTTATTCATCTCACTTGATAGTAGTAGGTAGTAGTAGTAAATGACGATAATTCTGAAGGTGTAAGCGCACTTCACCCGAAACTAGGGTTGCCAACTATCTTTCAGGAAATTAAAGTAAATCTATCACTAACTAGTATAAAAAAAAGGATTTGAAAAAGAAAAAAAGGATTTTCCAAATTTATTTGTTTAAATGTTTAAAAACATATTTCTTTGTACTCTTGGCACTATCTAATATTTTTTTATTGTTATTAAAATGGCAATAAGACTCATCGCAATTATCGTTGTGTTTCGTTTCACTTCACCTGAGTCTGAGTATCATTCAGTAGTTCAGAAATTAAGTCAACAGGAATATTCCGTTCAAACGCATGCATTACGTCGGAAATAAAGTATTTTCCATACTTTATTTTTATTAAAAATAATAAAGTATGGGGATGGAAAATAACGTAGGATACGTTATTTTAAATTAAAGTATGTTTGGCAACCCTGCCCGTAACCCTCAACTGAAGAACGCCAATATCTTATCTCTAACTGGCCGAATACAAATGCTGCTAACATTGGTGTTATAGCGACAGACTTAGTTAAGATGATGGTAGCTACAGCTAGCCAGCCGTGCTTAACACTGACCCTCCCGAACTAAGCTTATTCTTATTCATCGGCTCTAAAGTAAGCCGTTCTGTCTAGCATTTAAAGTAGTTCCAAGTTTAGACATATTAAGGAACTGCGATATTCAAATCACCTAGCCTAGTTTGTATGCCGGCCTGTGCCGGTCGGTCGTGGGTTTATTATATATAGTTGGTGATTCTGTAGCACGCGACAGTGGAAGTGGCGACAGATAACGTTAGGCCTGCGCCACGCACGCATACAATATGCATACTGTGCTCAGGCATACGTTAGCAGGCTGCTTTTGTGTTGTCTGTGCTGTAGGCAAACTCTTTTGTGGCACCGGTGTACTTTGATTTTTGTTTTTCTGTTGTTTTTTATGTGGGATTTTCACTGTCTTAAGTACAGGAATGGGGGAAGCGTATTCAGGTCTGAACTTTGCATCTTAAATTACTTATGTTTTTTTAAAAGGAGAAGCTGATATAGCTAATGATTTTTATTCAACTTTTTTTTATAAAAAGCATTGCGATAAGTTGTCCCAAGTATCGTTAGCCAATTCATCATGCTGATCAGGTACCGTTAAGGGCCTAAAAAAGCATGTAATTGTAGATAATTATAATTGCGTTAATTGCTCTTCCTGTACTGTATTTTCTTTAATTGCAATATTGGAGATAATTTCACGATGAGAGGCCCTTTTTATCATAATAATTATTAAATTAATTGCTTTTGCGTTCTTTAAATAATGACAGCAGTCGATTGGGTAGATAGAATACATAACGTAGAGAATAACCTTCGATCGACACCTCGAAAGCTTTCTTGAAACCTTACTAACAGTAGGTACACAATACGTAACAGGCAGTTAGTTATCAAACATTTTCAACATTAAACGTCTCTGTGCTCGAGTGGTTAGACCACCACTGTCAGGCATAGATGTGCCAGATTCCCAGAGAGGGATACAAATTGTACTTGGTTCGTCTGGTGTTAGGGCTGTTACATGTTCTAAGCACAGAATAACTAATAGTACTACCGTTCTAAGTCTAGACTCGCTAGTCTAGACTTAGAACGGTAGTAATGGTATTCGATAATTAGATATCACCTAACCAGTGCCAGTGTAATTGGGATTGGGAATTCTAAGTGGAGTGCAATGAATGCCAAGTATTTCCCTGTTTGAAAACAAACATAGTAATATTTGTTTGGCTGCGAATCTGCCAATAGCTTTCGTCATGACGCCTTACAAAGGGTTTTGTTTTTATCAGTCTAGACTCTTGACTGACATCCTGAGACATTTATTGCTAATATACAGAAGCGGTTACGCTTTCAATCGACCTGCCGTATGCTTGACAGCTGATAGGAATTAAAAAAATACGATATGTACACTCTCACAACAGTCGTACAACAGTGCATAGGTATTCCACATTTGGTATTCTCGTTTCATCTCGCTGTTACACGACCGAGACAGGTGCATAATTTATTTTCCACACGTTTTCCTGAATTTATTCCTCACCAAGTCTCGCTTTAGGAAATAATTGCCTTATAATAATATAAACGGTGGTTTACTTCTAGATAATTTTGCATGACCAGGTACCACCGTAACGTAAGCTTAGGATTTACTCATTTATTTGTTATCAACGGAAAAACGGTTTTATACACTTGAGAGCAAAAATATCGCACAGTCGTAGATTTAGGTTTGTTTCAGTTATAAGGTAAATATATGCTAAAAATATAATTTTTTTCCGTATTTTTAGGTATCAATCAGTACGTTATAAGACAAGATTTTCAGAAGCTATATGGGTGTGCTATATTTCTCCTCTTAAGTATATTAGTGTCCTCCAATCTTTTACAATTGGAGCAAATAATCCCATAAACTCGTATATAGAGATTATTTGCTCACAGAATAAAATAACAAAACAGAATAAAAGAAAGTACAGTGAATCCTATTATAACACAAAACAAAAAAGCTAAGCAAAGCTGGTCTTGTTTTTCTCTAAAGGAATCTAAACGACCAATGATGTGATTTGTGTTTAATAAAAAAAGTTATTTTTTTTAGCTCGAATAGCATCATTTTAGTCAATCGTAGCATTGTATCATAAAAATACAGGTGTTTTTTTTACCTTTGGTAGGATAGGATTTACGGCGGCGATCTTTCAGAAATCGGTGAATAGAGTTCTCATTAAATATGACAAAATGAAGTCTTCTTGTAGTAAAATGTCTTACCAATAATAAAGCTGCTTTGCCTACGTGTGGCATAGCCGTGTGACGCATTGTTTACAGGTATTCGTTTTGAATCTATTATCGTTACGAGATGGGATATTAAGATATCGTATCGATCTGAGTTTAGTTAAGATTCCTAAGAAGACGTCTCGATATTTCTACGTCTAATAAAACGCTTGTATTTGTGTAGTTGTCCAAATAAAAAGCCATCTGCGTATATCCGTTGTTTTGCGAAATTCACATACATAAGGCACATGTATCTATTATCGCTAAAAGATGAGATATTCTATCGTGTCTATTTGAGTTCAATTACGTTTTAGATACAATTCTGGGAAAACATCTCGATAACTTTGGACGGTTTCATAATAATAGATTGGGGAATTTCAAAATGTTTATACGTACTTGTTTTCTCGAAACTAGATAGACTTCTATTGTTATCTTAGTGTTATCTATAAAATTGTCTTAATAATTCAATATAAATTTATGGCAATGAAGTCGATCAATTTTACTGTCTGTTCGTAGACTACTCGTTATATTTGTGCTACGAAAATTCTAGCTAATGCTGTTAAAATTCTAGCTGATGCTGTGAAAATTCTAGCTGATACTGCGAAAATTCTAGCTCATGCTACGAAAATTCTCGCTTATGCTACGAAAATTCTTGATGATGCTACGAAAATTCCAGCCAACAATGCTACGAAAATTCTAGCTATTGCTATGAATTTTGGTTTAACTGTATATAAAGTCGGACAAGTTACTGGGTCGACCTGCTTGCGGAAATGGATAGATGACAGACGCTAGACAGGAGTTGACAGGAGTGAAGTACTGTAGGTGTTTAATTTTCAAATGCTCTATTACGAGCCGAGCTAAACACATGAGATTATGATCCAAAGGTTGTTTAATTTATATATTGCTCAGATTTTTGCTACTGTTGTCTGTTTGCAGGAGCTTAAGGTTTGATATTAATATCATGTAAAATTCTAGGCGTTAACTAAGTACTCGACGTTATTTTATATTTGTTAAATTCTACTTATACGTATAAATCAATTTAGAGTCTACTTTTGTATTTAAAACGTAATAGAAACTATAGAATAAACCTCCGTCTATTTATATTAGTTTGTAAAAGTCTGTAGTTTTCCACTTCAGGGCAAAGTCCTCCCCATTTTCCATCTAATTCGATCTGGGGCCTCCAGTTTTCCGGGCTCTTTGGTCGTCGACATCTTTTTCTGGGTCTTCTGTGACCCCGTTTCTTGTCTCTTGGGACCCGATCGATATTTTTTTTTTTTATGCCTTATAAGACAGCTCTTGACCTCGATCTCGCCTGATGGTGAGCGTAGATGAGGTCTAAGATGGTTTCATTTGTCAATTAAAGTAGAAAAACCATATGTTTTGAATATTGAAGAGGATGGATATTTTAAATGTCATCAGATAGTAATACTTTGAATGATATTATGAACATTATTGATATTGATATTATTATAATAGTCTATATTCCCGATAAGCACTTCACAGATGATCCGAGACATTAGTTGTTATTTCCACAATACTCTTCCGTGGTCTTATTTAAAAGAAATGTATTTTACATTATGAATCAAGGTTTAAAGATGTGTAGGTAAATATGAGCAAACGCGGCCATTTTCGTGATACAGTTTTGTTCCGGACCCTTAATCTGTCGTCTTAGAATTTTAATTGCTTAGGGCACTGATCAGTGCTCTCCGCATATGAGAGGTTAATCTACGAATAATAATATAATAATGATAAGTACTATTATTGATCGAAGCTCTGAACGGACGAATTTTGCACTTTTTTACTATAAAATAGTTAAACAACTAAATATTTTGATTTCAACTAAATGTTTTTACTTTATTTAGAGCAAGTTGGTTGATAATACCTAGGTTGCTAAAAAAACGTAAAAGAGCGCCTTATTATGTTGTTAGTCGCAATTGCTCGTTGTTAAACTGTAGGCGTTATACCTGTAAGTTTTACTAACGTTTTTCTCAAAACAACTGAACATCATCAGCATATAAATGCTTGGCTCTTGGCCGGAAAAGAACGAACAAAACAGGGCACAATGCGGGTGGATGATAATAAGAATCCGCACTAAAATTGTATGCAAAACAAAACAAAACAAAAGAAAAAGCGACGAAATTATACCTTTGAAGTTCTTTGTAGAGGCCGAAACTCATACGGCCGTAGCACACGCGCTTATAATATAATCGTACTTGACCTATTTGTACATTAATATTCATTCTTATACATAGTAATATAGGAAATTCGGTCGTCATCTCAGGGGCGCCGGGCTTCTGCTGCGGCTATGCGTAATTAAAGTAAAATGGCAGCGATAAATAATTACCCATGACATCGTTTACATCAGACAAAAGATTGGTCGCAATCTTACCTTCGTGTGTATTTATTCATGAAGGCGAAAAAGGTTTTTATATTCTAGAGTCTTATGTAAGCTTTAAAAATACTTACTGTATTTCGCTATTTAGTTGTTAATGAAAAATTATTTAGTGGTGACGAATACCTATTTTAGACAAACGGCCGCATTGTTCTGTGTGTTTTATAGATGACGATCATTTCCTTT